>CM053785.1:463267166-463427166 GCA_028749045.1 Cupressus sempervirens | reverse complement strand
AAGGAAACCTGTTGTTTCTTCTAAATGGATATTTAAAATAAAGCATGTTGCTAACAGTAGCATTAAGCCACATTCATAGCTAGACTATTCTCTCAGAAGGAGGGAATTGTTTATGAAGAAACCCTTGCTCCAAGTTGTTAGATACACTTATGGAAGAATAGTCTAGATATTCTAGCATTGAAGGGATGAAAAGTACATCAAATGGAAAGATTACAGAAGAGGTATATTTGGAACAACTTGAAGATTTTGAAACTCCTAACCTTAAAATCTTTGTTTGCAGGCTCAAGTATGAGAGAATTGACTTGGACCTTCATGGGTACATAGACTCAGATTGGGATAGGAGCATTACTAGTAAGAAAAGAACTTCAAGATGTTGCTTCAGTAATGATATCTTGGATATGCAAAAAGCATGCATTAATAGCACAGAGTTCCATAGAAGCTCAATACATTATTGCAGCAATGGTCTCTCGAGAGGCAATTTGGCTTAGAAAGTTCTTCTAGGATTATTTGGTCAACCCATCCATCCTACTATTATTCATTGTGATAATCAATGTTCCATTAAGCTTTCTATGAATCCATTTTTCATGGTAGGTCCAAGCATATTGAAATTCCTTACAATAATGCAAGAGATATGGTAGATAGAGAATTCTATAAAATTAGAATACATTTGCACTACAAATCAGATAGTTGATATTCTTACCAAACCTTGCTCTAGAGTGAAGATAGATCACTTCGGGAAAATACTTGGTATGGTTGAATTATTATACATTTGTATTCTTTAATTCTTAATTAAATATTTTTTTAAAATAAAATTATTATTATTATTATTGTCAAGCTATTGACTGTTATGGGCTTCACCATTTGTGTTCATTATCTAAGAGGTGACAATCTCTAAGATAATGAACACTTGTATTAATGTCATTATGAGAGATGATGATTTCTTAGATAATGTACTAAACAATAGAGATCTATTGTTAGATCTAGATGAGTTTAAGATCACATTGTGATGTAGACATTGTTATGCCTATGAATCACAATTTGGATAAAGGAAGAATTTTACTATTCTCTGGAGTTTATCTTGTGTTCTAGTAGATCTTAACTTAGGATCATGTTGTGATATAGTAATGCCAATACCAATGAGTCACAACTTGGATAAATGAAGAATTTAATTATTCTTTGAATTTTATCTTGTATATTGTATTCTTTGTAATATTGTCATCACTAGTATAAGTGATATGTCATATCACTAGTAATATGACATAGTATCATGTGTTTAACGATACCACATGCTAAGAAGATTTAGATAGATATAGAGTATCATTCTATGTGTATTCATCATAGTTGATGATGCTAGATATGTTATCTCTCAGTATGATTATCAAGTTACGAGGGAGTGTTAAAACTGTAACTTCAATTATCATGTTGATCTAATTGTATAGATCACACATATAAGATCTAGCACTAAATATATATATATATATATATATCTTCCTTTATAGGCATTATTGGTGTCTCTTTAGGGATAGTGTTTAGTGAGGATAACCTTAATTAAAGTTAGTTAATGTCTTTACAAATCATATTCTTAATTGAGCACCGATTATGGTAGTTATATTATAAGTTTGATCTAGATAGGGTCATGTCCCTTCAAGGGACATGCCCTCTGGTTACCATACATATGAGATAGAAACGTGGATAATGAATACACAAGTACAAAGAAGTCTATTCATTATCATTCTCTACCTCATTTAAATTAGTAGTAGAATATACTTTATTGCAGAACTCTCATATTGTAAAGAAGGACTAATATTCATCTGCAATTGATCAAGACCATCTCTAGGACTATATAGATTATACATCAGTTTTATTTGAAAATAGAAACTACAAAAACTTTACAATTGGCATAACATAAAATTCTATGCAGATTTGGCTAGTTCATAGGATCAAAACAAATAAATTAGTAGACTACATTGTAATCAAAGAACTACCTTCATTTCACCCCATCAAAACTTTGTAAAATTCAAATAAAGAAGACCCAATGCACATAAGATTAAATATTAAATTGAAAAAGTATTGTTTACTAGCAAAAACTTGTTGATGCCATCAATATCAAAATGAGAACTTGAGGAAGTCATGAAAATTGTTGGTTGATAGAAAATTGAGAGTTATTTTGATTTAAAACTTGATCTCCTTATGTTTACAATGTGAAGGATGAGGAATCATGTAGGGTTTTAATGGCTCCAAAAAAATACTAGTTTTCCTTCGTGTGCTTCTAAAATAAAAACTTGTGATGTGGTGGTTCTTCTCCTTGTACTTCGATGTTGTTTCTCTAAGGACCAAATATTTCCTTCAAGTAATAAGAGGTTTGGCCTTCTTGAATTGCCTAACCACCTTAGCTACATAACAAGACAAGCAATTCAATGTCACTGTCAAAGAGGAGAATCTTGAAGATTTTTTCTAATTTCAAAAATTCAAAATCACATGAACATAGTTGTATCAATGAGCCCTTGGTCTTCTGGTGAAGTTGAATGGTTCACAAAGAGCCCACCAAGGATCAAGTCTTGTTGAGTGCAAGACTATGACATCATAAGGAATGAGGCCAAGATTCTACCCCAAGTGATTTTGAAGGCGTGGATGCCCCTCATTCCTTGGCTCTAAGACAAAGAAGTTTCAAGCATGAGTGGGCCCATATCAGGTTCCCCAATTGTCTATGTGGTGGCCTCTATCAAAACAAATCTCAAAGTTTTTTTATAATTTCAGATATTCAAATTTACAATAAACATATTGACTATTTTTCTCTTTTTTTAATTTTAGAATCTTAACAGAAATAGCTATATATTTTTATTTTATTTATTTAAAGTTTAAAGAAATAGCTCAAAAATGAGGACTAAATATTAAATTCTCTAGAGAGGCCATACTTTTTTTATAGGTTTCTAGAAAGGCCATACTTAATGGTAACAAAATAGTTAACATATCATAATAGTATGAACATATTATATATAGACATTTATTATAAAAAATGATAATATAGTTGACTGAAGACTAATTAAAGTTCTAATTATAAAATAGTCAGAAATACCATAAATGAATAGGGATGTAATAAAAATATATTTGATTCTGATAAAAGGTTTGTATTGAAATCCTTCTAATAGAGGTTGAAATAAAAATATTTGACAAACTAAATTAAAAATATCTTTAATGAGCTCAGGGACAATATTCCAAGAGTAGGTGATTATGACCAAACTAAAACTCGGGATTAAGTTCTTGTATACTGATTCTTATAGATAATTCTAGTTAATGTGTAATGATTATGTTTTCATCATGTATGATTTCTTAGTTACACACTACTTGCAATAAGGGTTGGTTAGCTAATGTATGGCAATAAGAAAACTAGAAAGACTCTTGTTGTATTAGAATTGGATTTGATGTTTGGGTTCTTTCTTAATCATATTTGAATATTTTGATATTGAATTTGAAGTATATGATGCTATGACAATATAACCATGATGCTCTAATTACAATTTTATTATGTTGTTCATATGATACTATGTGACATTCTAATATTAAATCATGCTTGTAGGCCACACACACACACACACACATACAAAGTACTAACAAACTCAAAACCCAATTACATAATTTTATCATACTAACAAACCAGGTTCTTGAACCTAAATCTAAACCCACAGATGAGGATTATGAGGATGATCATTATGGACATGTCACTGAGGTTTAACTTGACACATAAGGAGAAAGGATGGCTCTGGAGTCTTCCATGACCTATCTTAGGCATACTCGTAAGAGGATATAGGCTATCATGATCCTTTATTTTGATATATGTTTTGAAATTTTGATTCCATGGGTGTATATTCCATGAATTTTATAGAGATTTGATGGTGACACTATATTTCTATTATGTTTTTAATTAAGTAAAATAGGTTTTATAGGGATCCTGAAACCCAAATGTTTTACATAATATCTAAAATAGAAGTAAAAAGTAAAGTCTAGCTAGTATGCATCTACTTATAAAAAGCCAAAACCAAAAGATAGGCCAATGGCTAGGAAATAAAAACCAGTAACCCTAGATAAGGACGAAACAAAAAATGAAAACTAAAACTATTAGTTCTCCCTATCTAGAACCTATAGAGTCTCTATAGCTTCATTGGCCCTCTAGTTGTCCACACCCACTTTGTCCTAGTTCTGATCATTCATCAGTCCCCTAGTTTCTTTCTTTTCTCCCTTAGTTTTCCCAAAGTCCATACTAGCCTTATCTTCTTTTTCCCTACCAAAACCAACTTCCTTCAATGATTCACCCAAACTATTGATATTCTCATTCAGGGTGTTCAAAGTTGCAATTACCTGATTAGCCAAGTTCTAATTAGAAGTCTTCATCCTTAGAACTCTTTTTTCAACAATTGAGATACGATCCTCATAGTCAGCCTAGTGTCCCTGGTCATTGCTTCTCATGTGGCAATCCTTCTCGCTCATCTTCTCCTTGAGCTCTTCTATCTCATGAAATAACCATTTGATAGAGCGAAAGTTATCTATCATGCTATTTTTAGCATTTTTGAGCAGATTGAGCCCATATTCTCTCGCATTGTCAGAGATTGCAACTAAAGTTGGGTCAAGAAGTTCATCAAAATGGAGTTTACCATGGGTTCATTGTCTCTCTGACAATCCCCATCTTCGTCATTTTAGAGTTAAAATTTCTCCACAACCCCCTCCTATCTTTTAGAACCACCTCCCCACTGTCTTCCACTAGAGAAATTATCTTCCCCTACAGTGATGAAATAGAAGGGATAGGGCCCGAGAAAAAAGGAGTCTGGTCTTTTGTTTCTTCCAGTAGAAAAGCCTCCTCAGCCTTCCTTTTCTTGGGGTTCCCCGGTGTAACTGTCGTGTCCACCTCAACCTTCTCATTGTCCTCCTCCTTCACCTCTTCCTCTAATTTTGTATCCTCTTCTTCAACACTATGCTCCTCCTCCTTTTGTTCCTCAATCTTGGGGTGGTTAGGGGTTAAACCCCTAGGGCTTTTTTGGCTAAGAGCAATGGTGGCAGAGGGAGAGACTTTCTCCCCTTCCTTTGATTTCTTTCATTTAGAGGGTGAAGTTTCCTTATCTTTCAAATTTATGGTCTGAACTTCCTCAAAATCTGAGTTCTTAGTTTCCTCAGAAACATTCTCAACTTCACCGAGGGATTTTCCCCTGGTCTGAGTCTTTAAGTACTCATATACCCGAAGGAGCAAACCCTCATGAAGGGCTAGGTTAGTAGTGGGATTCTTTTTAAAACCCTCAATGCCCTTGCTCATGGAGGTGAAAAGATAAAAAGGAAAAGAAATCTTTATTCCATGCCTAAAATGATTTAATAGAACAAAATGATGAGTTCTAACCCTATCGAATCTAGTATCCAAAGATATATATTCAATAATAACCCTTAAGACATACCTCCAAAGCTTTTTAATAGACTTTGTTTCATAATATGTCTTAGTCTTTACAAGTTTCTTCCTTTCATCCTCATCCTTCACAAAGTCTTTGACTGTGTTAGCCAACATTTTCTTGTCTCTAAAAAAATTGACCCCCTCCAAGGAAATCTCCATGACCTGGGCGATCAATTCCACATTAACCTGATGTGTAACCCCATCAATTTTAACTCACCCATCCTTCCAAGATTTCACCATTGTCTTGGTGACCTCATTATCAAAACCATGGATTTTTCTATGAATCTTGTAATACCACCCTTCTTTAGCTTATGCCAGACCTTCGAGTTATTCCTCCAATTTTTTGCCTCCCCCATTGGCTCCTTCCTACTTCTTTCCCCAACCATAATGTCCTCTAGTTCAAAAAACTTGCACCTGCTCTATGTTCTCTCACAAACTTTAGCATCCTTCAGTTTCTTAACCCCAAAAAATATTTTACATTTGGCAATTAAAACGGTAGAAGGCAAATCAATCCATAAAGCATGCCACACATACTTGCTATGATGGAAAGTTAATAACTTCACATGATTCTCATTTATGCCTTGTCTAACGTACAATTTTACAAATCTTTCCATAATTATAATTGGATTGCCTTCATACTTCCTAGATAAGTTCCAGTAATATTAAATCTTTCACAGCCCCCAAAAAGTTGTCATTGCTATGCCACATCATCGTCATGTTTTTGATTACCACTTCATTTGCAAACTAGTCCATGGTTGAGTTGGCCTCCCTATACACATGGCTTATATGGACCTTTTTAAATTTTTCTAGGTCAGACTTGGTCTCCTCCACCACATTCGCAATAGTCCAAGAGGGCAATGATTGACCATTAAATAGTTAATAATATTTTTAGAATCCCCCTCCAGCCAAAGGTTCTCAATCCAAGAAGCCAAGGCTAGTTTAACAATGTGACAAGCTGCATTAGCCTCAGCAAAATGGTTCGACTAAGTCCCAAGAGGAAAATAAAAAGCTGCAATGCTGCCCCCATGACTATTTTTCATAATTCCTCCACAACCAATAGGACCAAGATTCCCTTTGGCTACCTCGTCAAAGTTGGCTTTATGACAATCTTAAGGGGGAAGAAGCCACCTAGCCTCCTGTCTTTTCCTATCCCTATCCTTTTTCTTTTCTATGTTGTTTCCTCCTCCTTCTATATCTCCTCCCTTTCTGATTGCAAAATTCTCCTTCATTGATCCTTCTATTTTTCTACAATAACAAAAGCAGGGGATTCCCTATCTCTGAAGATACAATTATTTCGCTCTTTCCATATTCCCTAAGAGAAATGTAGAAGACACCAGGAGCATAACATCTGAGTCTTCATTTTGATGTCCATACTATTCCATTGTCCAAAGAACTCTTGGATGTTTGTCAGGATGCACCAACTAACCCCATAGTCCCTAGTCAAAAGATTCCAGATCTTGGAAGAGTAGGGACAATGAATAAAGAGGTGGTCAACCATCTCCAAATCTTGCTTACAAAGGAAACACCTGTTAGGGATAATTTGACCTCTCTTTTCCAAGTTATCCAAGGTAAGCACTTTTTCTTGGAGAAGAAGCAAAAAAAAAATGTTTATTTTTGGGGTAAGACCAAGAATCTAAGCCTTAGCCTAGATGGGTTTCTCTATTCTATCCCACATCAAGAAGTAACCTAAAGCAACAGAGTATTGCCCATTTGAGTTGTTTCTCCAAATGACTTCATCCCTCTTATTATTAAGGATCATTACATTCAGAGTAATCATCAAAGGTTTAAGTTCTTGGGAGACTAGGGACAAGTCTTGCCATCCTTGACCAGCTCTTTAGTCGCTAACTATTAGACCAAATCTTCTTATACATATTTATGCCCATCTCCCATGGTTAGGGTGGTCAATAAGAGGTCCTTGGCATAGCCAATTATCCTGCCAAAAAAAGACATTTTCTCCATTGCCAACTTTCCATTTTTCCTTAGACTTGGCCAAAAATTTTGCCTTTAAAATCCCATTCCATATGTAAGATCCTTGAGGTATCTCAGCCTCATTAAGTAAAAAACTGAGCGACTACCTTCTCAGATATTTCTCCACCATTATGTCCCTCCATTCTCTTGAGCTCTGAAAAATGCACCATATCTGCTTGGCCAACAGGGTATTGTTGAGATGTCTATTTTTTCTAATGCCAAGATCACCATAGCATTTAGGGAGACAGACATGATCCCAAGAAACAAGATGATATCTCTTATTATCTTCAACACCTATCCATAAGAAGTCTCTCTAAATCTTCTCCATTCTCTCAACATGCTTGACTAGGATCCCGAAGAGGCAGAGGGCATAAGTAGGGAGATTTTGAAGGGTTGATTTCACCAAAGTACATTTACTTGCCTGACTAAGGATGGCTGCTTTCAAACCAGCCAACTTCTTGTTGAATCTGTTGATGATACCATTCTAGAAAGATTCTGGAGGTTTGGACCCCAATGGCATACCAAGATATCTTGTTGGAAGAGACCCAACACCACATCCAAGGATATGAGCAATTTTCCTCTGTCTCTTCAAAGTTGTGTTAATAAAGTAGACTGAGCTTTTATCCCAATTAATTGCTAGCTTGAACCACTCATGTAGGAATTTAGCAAGCCTTTAAGCACTCTAGCCTCTAGGACCAAGGCATCTCCACCCAAGATAGTATCATCCACAAATTGTTGATGGGTGAAAGAGGTTTGCCTCAATGAAGGCTTGAGGTCATGCAAGCTCCCATCCTATCTTTTCCTTAGAATTAATCTCCCTAAACACTCCACCATAATAATGAAAAGAATAGGGGATAAAGGGTCACCTTGTCTCAACCCTCTTAAGGGGAAGAAGAAATTTGAGGGGGAACCATTGACCAAAATAGACAAAGAGGGGGTTGAGACAAGCTGAAGGATGAGTCTACAAACCTAGGCATCAAAGCCAAAAGCTTGAAGGATAGCCAACAAGAAATTCCAATCCAACCTGTCATAAGCTTTAGATAGATCCAACTTAAGCAGAAATCCTTCTCTCTTCACAGCTTCCAGGGAATGAATCACCTCATGGACCATAATAATAGAGTCAAGAATCTGTCTCCCTGAGATGAAGCCAATTTATTGCGGGGAGATAATCAAATGAAGGACACTGAGAAGCCCGATAGTCAAAACATTCGAGATGATTTTATAGAATGAGTTACAACGGCTAATGGGTCTGAACTTATCCATCGAGTCAGCCCTCAAGATTTTACGACTAAGCACCATAAATGTAGCATTGAGCTCTTTCAAAAGCTTCCTGGCTCCAAAAAATTCTTGCACATCCTTCACAACATCCCTTTTGACCACCTCCCAATAAATCTTGAAAAAGAAGGTCAAAAAACCATCTGGGCCAAGAGCTTTATCACCTAGAAGAGAAGTAAGGGCTTGATAAATTTCTTGCGGAGAAGGAATAGCCTTTAGCATTGAATTATGGTGATCCTGTAATAGTGAGGAATAGTGTTTAAGATGTCCTCTTGATCTATCAAGGAGAGAGAAGGATCCTCAGAGAGAAGAGAAGAGAAAAAATTCACAGCTTCATCCACAATCTGATTGTCCTTAGAAAACAAGGTTTGCCCCCTTTTGATGCTTGAAATCATGTTATGAGCCCAATTCTTTAAGGTGGATAAATGGAAAAACTTGGTATCCTGGTCCCCCTCTTGAGCCAATTAACTCTTGATCTTTGCTTCCAAAAGTGTTTTTCCCTACTAATGATATTATATAGATTAGATAGAATTGACCTTTCTTCAATCTTATTTAGGTTTTTATATCTCTCCAACTAAATATCTTCCTGGACTATACGAGGCTGGTCTAACTTCTCATCCTTATTCTGGAATATATGCACAAAGTCTGACTTATTCCAAACTTTAATGTTTCTTTTCACATTCTTCAATTTTTTGGCAATCCTGAATATTGCAGTACCATCCACCTCAATGTTCCACCAAGAAGAAATCTTGGCTTCTAAATCCGGATGGGAAGTCCACATCTTCTCAAAATGAAAAGGAAAATTTTGTTTGACCATTAGGGAACTAAAGGAAAGTGAGATGGGAGAGTGGTCCGAACCATCTCTAGGGAGAAGGGAAATTCTGCAAGAGTGGGTTTGCATCTAATCAAGAAAAATTAGAGCTCTATCGAGACGAACTTGGATGCAGTCCCCACCCACTCTCCTATTAGACCAAGTGAAACTACCCCCCAAGAGATCAACATCCATGAAAGCCAAATTGTTAATAAAATTTGAGAGATCTAATTTACTTTCTTGATCCAAGGCCAGCCCTCCATCTTTTTCATCATTAGTAAGGGGGGAGTTGAAATCCCCCATAATAACCCACTTTTCTATGTTGCGGTCACGTATAACATCAAGGATCTTAGCCCAAAAGATCTTTCTCTCTCTTTTAGTATTGGAAGTGTACAAATTTAAAATAAACCAAGAGTCACCACTATGAACATGGGAGACCTTACATAGGAGAGCATTACCATCATTATAAATAGAAGAAATCTGAAAAGCCTTGTTGTTGTAGATCATCAACACCCCCCTGCAGCTCCCTCTGAGTCTGTAGCCTCACTACTCATGTTTCTACTAAAAGATAGCTTACCAACCACATCTTTTCACATTTTAGTTTCTTGGATTAGTAAAAAAATAGGTCTTTGGTCTCTAATCATATTCCTAACTATCTCCTACTTGTGGGCACCATTTAGACCCCTAATGTTCCAAGATATGATCTTCATCTCTTTTTTCCAAAGTATTCCTTGATGGTTCTCTGGCTCCCATCTACCAAGTTCTTTTTGGTCTCATCCTACAATTGTTGATCTAGGCTTCTCGTACCTGGAGACTTGAACTTTCCCTTAACATTAGCCTTGACTTTGCTTCTGGTCATCGTTGGAGATAGTGGAGGATAGTCTTGATTTTGGTTCTTCTTCTTTTTAACCATACTCTAGTTACTTTTACCATCTTGAGAGCAACTGTTAATCCATTCCTCCCATTTTAAAATCTATTTTGGGGAATATTTGTTGATAAATTCAAAAAATTTCATCCCTAGACCTTTTGAGATAGACGGATTCCTCAGGGGAATAATAGGTAGGACTTATTCATTACTAGCCCAACTGATCCCATCATCAATGATTTTGTCTCTTAGGCTAAGAACATCCACCCTTGGAGGGCCACCAACTTTTGGGGTTCCCGAATCTATTTTCAGTGAAGTCTCCATATGGGGGGTCTCCAACCTACTAACATCCTGCTCCTCATCAGACCACAAGGAATTTCCTACTACAACTATGGCTTTAGTAGCTTAGCCCTCTATATCAGACACATTTGGTCCTATATCTCTTTCCTTTCTTTGGTCTCCTTCCTGGCCAGGGTCATTCCTCTTTTCCTTATCAGAGACTATAGGTCCTTTATCACCTTCAATATCTTGCTCTCCTTCCTGTCAAAGGGCTTTTTTCTTTTCCACAATGTCATTCTAGTTCTTGGAACCTGCCACAACTATGGCTTCAATGGCTTGGCCCTCTATATCAGACACATTTGGTTCTATATCTCTTTCCTTTCACTTGTCTCCTTCCTGGCTAGGATCATTCCTCTTTTTCTTATCAGAGACTATAGGTCCTTTAGTGCCTTCAGTATCTTGCTCTCCTTCTTGTCAAAGGGCTTTTTTCTTATCCATGATGCCATCTTGGTTCTCGGAAAGCTTCAAAGTTTTCTATTTCCAAATCATTTTCTTCCCCTTGATAGTAGTTTCAGTTGACTTACTTCTTCTTTTTTTGCCCTAGGACATTGATTTTCCTTGTGCCCTAATTTGAAACAAAGGAAACCTATGAATGGCACGGTCTCATAAATCAATTTTTGAACATGCACTCCTAGTTTGAAATGAAATGCCATAGTTTCTAGCATATCAATGCCCTCCCTTATCCCAATGTAGATATGAGCATAAGTGAGGCATCTTTTACAGGTAGTAATTAGATCTATGGAAACAAGCTCCCCAAAAGAGCTGGCTAGCCCCACAAAGACATCCTCATTCCAAAACTCTAGGGGAAGCTCAGGTAGCCTTACCCAAACAGGAGCTTGCATAAAGAAAGAGTCATTTAGATTCAACTTTGACGACCACTTCTAGAGAACTAGAGTAGAATGACCAACAACCCATGGCCCCTCACACAGAATGTTAGAGAGATCTTTCGAACATGTGAAATCAAAGAATTTTCCAACCAGGGTGGAAGCCATGCATTTAATACTATGATCCACAAGCTCATCCGAGATGGCAATGGCACAAGGCCCTTTCTCTATCTCAAGTAGAATCTTATCAGGCAAGAAAGTGGGCTTACCTGTGGGCTTGACCCCAAAAAGAGACAACCATTTAGTAGGATCGGGAAGACCCACTTTGGGACCCAAAGGAATCTTCACCACCACCTTGGGGGGAGCATCTGGGCCCCCATCATCTTTCTCCAACTGATCACCTGTACCGAAAAATCCCTGACCAACCTCCTTTTATGACCCATGCTCCAAGCTAGGGATTTGATTCCAATAGTCCTTGTCGCGTCTGAGACCGAGCCTGAATTGGGCTTGCTAAGTCCAAACCGCGCGTATCTGTATCTGAATTGGTATCTTAGCTTGAATTTTTATATAGACATACAAGGAACTAAATTGCTAATTCCTTTAAATATATTTGATTTTTAACTAGTTTTTTTTTTTAAAGGCCTAAGAGATGATCTAGATAGATTACATAGTCATAAAGGTGAAAAAATAGTTCAAGTTGAAAAGAAAAAGTAAATAAATGATGCTAGATTCTATTTGGAAATTAAAACCCAGTGATAAGAATGACATTTCCATCTCTTTTCTCTAACATAAAATACAAATAAAGCAAGAATTTGTTCTAAAAATATTTATCATAGTTAATTACAATTAAGACATTTTAATTTGAACCATTCCTCTTATTGAATGTCTGGTCACATTGTGATTCCCTCCATATTTTAAATCATAATATTATAATTTATTTTTTAAATATCATTTCCAAGGAATGAGACTATTGATCCTTAAATATATATTTTGAAGTTATATGATTTTTTTGCTAGAAGATAAGTTTTGCAAAGTAGGTATTAATAACTCTCAAAATCAAATAAGACATAGTAATTCTAATTAGCTTTGTATCATTATTACAATAATAATAAAATAAGTATTTAAGTCATTTTTAGAATGACTTTGTGAGAATAAAGTTGAAGTGATGCCAAAAAACTTCAAGTGGAGAGAAAACATAAGAAAGTTGTCTTCAACATAGCCTTATCCAAATAGTAAAATGAGCCAATTTTTAAGATATAAAGACAAAAATAATAGATTACTCCAAAGATAGTTCAAGCCATCCCAAACTGAACCAAAATAGTATATTGTAGGAGCTACAGATATTTATTTTTCTATCTCAAATTAAGACATGGATTATAAATTACAATGGAAAGAGGCAAGTGACTTCAATTGAAAATTATCTTATTTTTCCCCAACCCAAAATAGTGCAAAGAAACCCTTTGGTTTGACCAACTAAGCATCATGTAGCCAGTGATAAAATTTAATTTTTTTTCTACTAACTAATCACTCTTAGGTCATGTCATATTTATTATTAGTTATACATAAGAAATTCCTCTAGATCAATGTAGAGGTCTCACTTAAATTTCATTTCATTTTTGTAGGTTATTATTATTAATTGTATAATCATAGACCTTGCATAGATATGACATGATATTCTATATAATGTACTTCCACTTCTTGTAAGAAAATCATCCATTAACAACATACACTTCTCATGTGACATTAATTCTTCAAAGTGTGTACATTTTCCTTGCATATGATCTAATTGTCTTTTACATTAAGTCTATGTTCTCTTATCCCTAAAAATGCTTCCTTAGACTTGGACATGCTAAGCTAACAATTCATAGAATGATAGATTTTGTGAAAGGAATTCATACCAAACTTCTAGAAGTGAGAACACAAATAAGATATAAACCAGTCAGTTTGTGGAACTTCAAAGTGAACTTCTTAAAAGGATGTCTAAATTCTACCCCTATATATGAAAACTGACACATTCAGTAAAAAAATGTAATGGCAATCTACCAAAAAAATAAAAATTGTCACTTTTTTCTTTGTTCTATTGTCCTTTTGCTAGCATAAAAATAAGCACACTCAAATAAGTAACCTTCAAAATGAAACTCTCATCTAGAATTGGCTCACACCTGTCAAGAAAAATAAAGAGTTACTTCAGGGTGCAAAATTTTTAACACACCTTTGACTTGTTACTTGTGAGGGAAAAGTGAATAAACTCAATAAAATATGTGATAGATGAAGAGTATCACTTAAAAAATTAAATAGGAAATTTGGAAGTGGTTCAATGAACATGACAAACAATCAAATACTATTAGGAGATAAAGGAAGTTCACATCTCTTCAATAGTCATCTAATACAAAAATGATGAGTTTGTAACTTTGTATTGCAAAAAATGGACACAATCTTAAATGTACAAAATAAAAAACTATCAAGAAAATACATAAAAGTTGGTGGCCTTGCTACTTTTTGATAAGTGTTCTTAGTTTGTAATCAGGTTCATTTCTAACTAATGTTTTAACTTTTGTTATGAATTTTTGTTTCTAGATTCAATTGTTTATGTTTTCTTAGCATCACAGTTTTGGATCACACTTCATGGTCTATCATCAAGATGGGAGTTGGATTTGAAACAAAGCTCATCCCATTAGGGGTGTCAATTAACATTATTAGAATCACACAATCCATTCAAAATGAAATTTTGTTTCAGAATTCGATTGCGTATGATTTTCTACCTTTTGTTGTCAATAATATTCTTTTATGGTCATCCAAGATAGAGATTTTTTAGATTTATCTTTCTTAAAATATTTATCATGTCATTCCTATCCTTTGTGGATGTAAGTAAAAATGAGATATTTTGAGTTTACAAGAAAGATTTACAACTTTTATAACTTACTCGCATATTTCTACTTCACAAACAATATCTGCAAAGACCTTCCTATTGAATCCTTTCCAACCTACATACACAATACCATTAAAATTAATAAAATCTTAGCAGAGTGAAAAACATAAAAACTCAATCATTAGCTTGAACAATATCTCCATTATTCAAATAAGAATTAATGACTTACCATTCCCATATGATGACTACCTTCCATTATCCTTCTAATCTACTCAAGCATAAAGCCAATGATTAGTTGATTTTCATTCATGTGTCATTCAATTTTAGACTAATGGAAACTTCCAATAGAAGACATGATCCTAATCATGAAAAAATTTAGTAGCCAAAATATAGAAAGAAAAACTAGAGATGAAGCATCTAAATGAAACACAAGCAATTAAACAAACAAAGAAGGTTGAGATTCCTCTATAGGAGCATGAATTGGACATTCATGTCACTTCAAGGAAAAAAAGCAAGGTTGCATGTGTACAAGTATCAACACCCCTAGGAAACCTACCCACATGTCAAAGTACTGCGTACTCAGTGGAGAGCATCATACCTAAGAATCTTGATTAAGACTTCTGATTATTATTATTTTGAAATTCTTTCATATCAACTTGTTGTTTATCAAACTTAATTCAATATGTAATCAGTTTGAAACTTTGATACAATACTAATTAACAATAAACTTTTTCACTATTCAAGTCAAAAGTTTATCATTTACAATATGTCATTATTAAATGGTTTATGATCTTCTTAATTCATATTGAAAGTCTTCCTTCATAGTTATGCATCTAAACATTTAGCATACATTATTATTATAAACATATTGAAAATCTAAAACTGAAAAATAGAGTTGTATTTTAGCATATTATTATTACAAGCGTTGAGTTGTATTTTAGCAAAATGGAAGAACTCAAATAATTATACAGAGCTACATTAAAGCAAAACAAAGGAAGAAATTCAAGTTATATAAATATTGTACAAATATCATTAACTATTAATAACAGCCAAAAATTCTAAGAGCAGTAACTTAGTAAATTATTTGTGAGCCTTCATTCCAAATATAATTGATGAACTACTTCTTATGCCTATGTAAGAATGTTGACCAAGAAGTGAGACAAAACAAACTAAATAACATGAATGCAGTTTGGGGAAGCTTTCCTCTACCTATCTTGGGCTTCCTTTGGGCACGAATCCTCCTGATTCTTTCTGGAATGGCATTATGGATAGATTTAGTAAGAAGCTGGTTGGTTGGAAAGGGGTCTCTCTTAGCCAAGCTAGAAAATGCCAACTAGTTAAATCCACCCTTCAGAACTTGCCTGTCTATGCTTTGAGCCTCTTTGTGATCCCTGTGAAATTTTTTGAGAGAATGGAAAAAAATCAGAGAGACTTCTTATGGACGGGGGCTAAAAAGCATAAAAGGTATCCTCTTGTTGCTTGGGAAAAATTTGTCCTCCCAAAGAAACACGGGGGTCTAGGCATTAGGAAGCTAACTCACCTCAACAAGGCTCTTTTGGCTAAGCAAATATGGTGTATCTTCAGCAACACAGGGGAATGGAGAGACATTATGGAAAACAAGTATATTAAGAGACCCTCTAAACAGTTTACCTTCTTCAACAAACATATCCCAAGAGGATCTGTTGTTTGGAATGGTTTTTTAAAAGCTAGGAACCTGGTTAATTCTAGAGTTTCTTGGAAACTAGGAAATGGGGAGGATATCTAGTTCTGGTCTGATAGCTAGCTCATTTAGGGGCCCCTTATGAACAACCCCATCTATGAGGTCCGGATGAATGACTACAGCAACCATTTTGGGCAGAAAGTTACTAACTATAGGAATGACCAAGGATGGATAGACCTTTCTGTCATCTCTAAAGATTTTAACCCTATTATGATTATGCTTAACTCTATGGCCCTAAATAACAATAGGGATGAGTTGGTCTAGGGAGATAATGCCAATGGGCAATATACTATTGCCTCTCGGTACTTGACCCTTTGGAGATTAAAAGAGATTCCTTCTTGGTCAAGGGCTTGGATTCTTGGCCTCATTCCAAAAATTAATATGTTCTATTGGCTGGCTCTATAGGACAAAATCCTTACCCAAGATAACCTCATAAAAAGAGGTTATATTATGCCTAGTAGATGTGAGTTATGTAAAGATTAGACGGAGACTGGCAATCACTTGTTGATTCATTTCTCTTTTTCCAGGGAGGTTTGGGTTTCCCTCACCCAAGACTTGGGATTCAACCGGTGTGTGCCTTTTAACCTCTTGGATCTCTTCTGTCAATGGAAGTGTATGTTCAATGGGTCTCAACTTTAGGAATTAAGTTCCTGGATCCTGCCTCATTTCTGTTAG
The DNA here is from genome assembly GCA_028749045.1 of Cupressus sempervirens. Taxonomy (NCBI): domain Eukaryota; kingdom Viridiplantae; phylum Streptophyta; class Pinopsida; order Cupressales; family Cupressaceae; genus Cupressus; species Cupressus sempervirens. The sequence goes on along the minus strand of CM053785.1, from coordinate 463,410,389 downwards.
AGCATCTAGAAGGAGAGAAATAATAGAATCTTTAGAGATAAAGAGGAGTCGGCTAAAGTGATAGGAAATAAATTTTTTGCAAACATAAAGGAAAACTATTCAGTAAGGAAAAAGGGAGATATTGAATTAGGTGGCAGAAAAAAAGAGAAGGCAAAAGACAGAAAGATGAAAAGACAAGAAGCCAAATGGCTTCTTCCCCCAGAAGGATGGCATAAAACCAACTTCAATGGAACGTCCAAGGGAAATCCTAGCTCTTCAAGAAGTGGAGGCATAATAAGGAATGAAAATCGAGATGGGATTGCGGCTTTTTCCCTCCTACTGGGTTATCAAACCAACCACTTTGTGGAAGTGAATGTTGTGTGTAATGCTGTCAAATTAGCTTTTTAAATTGGAGTCACTAATATTTGGCTTGAAGGGGATTCAAACAACATAATAAAATGTATTAATGGCAACTCTCAGCCATCATGGTCGATTGTGAATCTTATTGATGAGACCCGTGAGACTCTTGCCAAATTTAGAAGAGTCCTCGTCACTCATATTTTTCGAGAAGCTAACCTGGTCACTAACAAGTTTGCAAATATTGGGGTTGGCGCAAGCCAAATTATGACATGGCATCTTGGAAATACTTTGCTAGCGGATGTTAAAAGCTTGATTGATTTGGACAAGATCCAAAGAAGTACGGAGAAGATCAACTTGCAATTATGAGTATGAATGGATTAAGGGGAAAGGGTACTTCGCAAAAAGTTAGCATGGGAAATTGTAATTGCTACAATTTATTACAGAGTAGTCAACATGCTTTGTGGGTCATTTATTACATTTACAATAGGAGAAACAAAAGGGTTAATTCTATATGCATTCTACTTAGTCACAAAGGATCCAATCTGTTGTAGTGTGAAGTGCATATGAGAATTGAGGGTGTGCAGAGTGCAGATATGGTTGGTGAAAGGTGTAGAAAGGAGCTAGTGGGTGAAATTGAGAAATGGAAGAGAAGGGATAAAGTTTGGGAGTAGCTGGATCTGGGCGGGATTACCAGATACATAACAAAATTGCATGGCTTTGATCAAGAGGTGACCAATAGTATGATTGGTTCATGGAACGATGGTAGAGTGAAGGTGAATGGGGTTTCTTTCATGATCATTGAGGAGGTGATTTTGACCATTGCTGAAATCCCAATTGAGGGTTTTAAGTTTTTCAGGGACAAGAAGCTCTCGGCTAATACTGTGCGGGATTTTGTTAAGAATGAGAAGGAACTGAAAGCCTTAAAGAAGATTGACACATACTATGTTCCTAACACCATGAAGAAACTGTGGAGGTATGTTCTGAGAGCTGTTATAGAGTATATTACTTTGGACCCTAGGTTTCATAGGGCTCATACCCACCACTTTGTTCTTTTGAATCATTTTCAGCGCAACCGTAAAATTTCTTTTCCTTTTTACTTGTTAAATTCTTTGAGCAAGGCGGTGGTTAGCTTCAAAAAGAAGCCCTCTGATAACCCTGTGTTGCATGACGGGCTCCTATTGCTTATTTATAAGCATTTTAAGGCTCAGACTATAAGCAAGGATCCCCCTCAAACTAAGAATGTGACCTCTGGTAGCTCTAGCTACTCTTCAGACTCAAATGACATTCAAAGCTTTAGCTCTGAGGATGACGTGATTTCATCCGCTGATAAAAAAGCCACCCATCAGGTCAAGAACTTGCCTTCCTCCATCACCCCCAGCAAAAAAAGTCCTAGGGATCATGGGCAGAAGCATCCTGTGAAAGATATGAAGGATGAAAACGATGAGGAGGAAGATGTGGAGATGAAAGAGGAGGAAATGGAGATGCAGGAGGAAATTAAGGAGGATCGGGGATGGAAGAAATGCAAGAGGGAGGGTTTGGAGGATGAGATTATGCAGCAAGATCAGGACATGTCTTCGCTACCTCTTTCACCTATCCATATTCATGCACAACCTGAGGAACAAAATTTGGATTCTGAGACTGAGGGTGGGGAGGTGCAGGTAAATAACAAGAGGAAAGCTTGGAAAAACTTTAAAGCCAAGACCTCAAAAATGGACATTTTTAGAGAGGCCATTATCCTACAGATCCTTGTGGATAACCAAGAAGAGACGAGGCTTGAAGAGCTCATTGACCCAGCTATTGTGGCTATTTCAGACAAAGCTAGGGAAACCAGGCTGAATCTCTTGAACAATGCTTGCAATAGCATTATTGATAACTTTAGATCAATCAAGTGGCTTTTCCATGAGCTAGAGGAGGTCAAAGAGCAGGTGGGTCATATGGAGGATAACAAGAATGGAGAGGACTCTGATAAAAGAGATGACAATGGTGAAAGGCTTAGTTTGGTGGAGAGAAGGATCAACACCCTCGAAATCTATAATCATAATATCTCGAATCAGATGATTTCGATGCTAAGCTCCATTAATAGAAACATCATATCCTTAATGGGTTGGATCAAAGATAGAGTTATGAAGGATGATGAGGGTGGAAAAGACAAGGAAGAAGCCAGAATGGGGGTCAACACCGCAAAGGAGAACATCAACAATGGTTAGGACTAGGAGGATCAAAGGGCGCTCCAGCAAGAGGCAGAGGAGAAAAAGATGGCCTATGAGGCAGCTCAGGTCATGCAAGACCTGGAGAGAAAGAATGAGGACTAATCCTCTGCCTATTCTTTTGTTTCTTTTTGTGCCTTTTTTTGGCTTTTTGTAAGGGCTTTTGCCCTGGTCATTTCATGTTGTTTCTGTTCTTGGCCTTTTCTTTGGTTTTTGTCTGTCGACTGGGCCTTGTGCTTATTTTCAGCCTTTGAACTGGAACTTTTTTGGCTAGGCTTTTCATGCTTATTATCAACCTTGTTAATGTTTTAACTCTTGGGTTTTAGGGTCCCTATAAAACCTGTTTATCTAATCAAAAACATGAATACTTTTTAAGTAAGAAAAAGACAAAAAGACAAACAACATAGACAAAACAATATGAATCCATTCCTATCCATGTTGGACCATCACAAAATGTACTAACATTATTCAAAAGAAAGCCAGAGATATCTTATTAATAATGAAAAAATGGTCCCCAACTCAAAAATAGCTTGAATGATGAAATTTCCATTCTTAATCATGTCATTGATCTTAACACCATTGTACTATTGATAGAACATTACAATGTACCAGAAAATTCTAAATAGCTAACCATAAGTCTATATAGAGGCTCGGATATGTATCAAAGCATCATGAACAACCTTCTGCTCAGCATATTCCACTGGAAAAAATAGCTATATAATTTTGTTTATAGTCACATTGAGAGAAGCCAATTAATACACTAAAAGAAAACTCTTTGAGTATTTCAAAATGAAAAAGAATCCAAAGACAAAATAAATGAAAAGTGATCTTTATTGTCTAAATAACCCTTAATGTGATTTGACATTGTCTCTTTATTGCAAGAGGTTGCATTTATTTTAACTAAACTCAGGTTATAAAATCTTAAATCGGTTTATGAAGAAACATTGAGGTGGACACAAACAATAATAAATCAATCAATGAATGAAAGAAAAAAGTTGCAAAGTAAAGAAGAGTAACTTTATATTGTACCTTAAAGGGTATGTCCAAGGATAATTAATAAGTTGGGTAGCTTTGCATATTCATCACCTAGTGCCTACATTTGCCAGATTTCCATTAGCTGGGACAAATAAACCAATAATTTTTTTTTGGCACAATGCAATTTCTTAAAAGCTCAATCTTACGATTCTCCATTGTTTGAATAAGACATGCATGATAGAAAGTGTGTCCGCATGGAGTGGTAACTGGTTTATAAAATATTTCAAGACACATTATATAGTCAAAAGCATCACTTTCCTATACTCTGTCAGGTCTACTACCAGAGAATCCTCTTTTCATTTATCAAGATCAAAGATTTCTTTCTACATAGGAAGACTGTTGCAAAAACCAACAATGTTAAATCACAAAAATTATCAAATCTCAAATTATTAGAAGAAGAAGATAGCTAGGAACTACTAAACTCAAACATCATTCAGTTTATTAATTAATAGACACAAGGACATAAATCTTTTATGAAACATGATTTCTTGAATTTATTGTTAAAGAAATTGAAAACCTCGAAGGATTGACCTGGAGCCCTAATAGTAGTGCTTCTTTGGTGTCATTGTATTGTTCTAATTGCAACAAATGGCTAATTAGATTGGATAGAAATTGGACTAACAAAAATAAAAATAGGTCTGATAGATCATGTTAGTCACACATTGACAACATTTTGATTATTCCACTTTCATCCATTATTTTCGAACATCTAAATTTAATCAGCTAAATTTGCACATGCATTTTTTAAAGAAAAGCATCCTAAGAAGTTGGAAGAAATTTTTTATATGACGAGTCTGTCCTTAATAACCAAATATGATTTCTAGAGTTATATTGCTATTTATAATTGAGAGGGTTAATGCATGGAATTGATAATGACAACTCCTAGAAATAATTGATATTAGTCGAAGATATTTTTAAGGTACAATTACTGAAGAAGATGGTCATGAAAATTACAAAATACAATGCAAGTCTAATTTTAGCAGATATGTTATCAGATATCTATTGCATTATTAGAATTATTATAAGGGAAGGGAATGATAGTAACCTAGATTGGGCACATGACATGATAGAATAAGATCTCATGTATTTTTTAATGCCAAATTGAGCAATTTTTAACAAGTAGATATTGATTGCTTCAAAGAACACCCACATCAGCTTTGTGTCATTGCATGATGTTCATAAGTAAATTTAATGGTCTGAAGAAGAAAATCAATTAATTTAGGTGGATATGTAATAATCGAGGACTTTGAAGCATAAATAATATTACAATAATTGAAAGAATATAAATAACTATAAGCAATAAAAAGTTGGAAAACTATTTGTTGAAGACAAGTCCTCAAATGATCTTGGATTCAACACATATTGAACTTAAATAAAACAAAGTCCAATGGAAACAATACACAAACTTAGAAATAATGACTCTTCAATGAAAAAGTGTTAGTACCATTTTAATATGCTCAACTCCTTGTGTGAGTAACAAAAATTATTTTGGATATGATATCAAATATATTCAAAGTCGTACAATTTTGGGTGTAAATTTGGGTGATTTCTAAGAGGTAAATATCAATACCAACCAAGACAACTACACCAGTCTTAGCTCATTGCATATCCAGAAATAAATGTATTCATTTGAATATGCAAACCAATTAATTCAGTTGGATATGTAGTAGTTGAATTTAAAATATTGCTTTGGGTTTGAAGCATAAATAATAAACTAAAATATTATTAATATGCAATTAATTGAGGAGTTTAATTGTTTACTTTAGATAAGCCATGAAATAATATTGGATTTAATGCATATAAAACTTTAAACTTTCAATTAACGAAGTCTTATGGAAGCATTGGCACATATCAATCATAAAGGGTGATACTGTACAAAAATTGGAAAACTTTGACTCTTCAATGAAAAAAGCTAATGCAATTTTGGTATGATTAATTTCTTTTGTGAGCAATGAATTTTATTTTGACCGCATATGTGTATTCTTGTCTTGTGAAAGCTACAAGTGTATTTTGTTCATAGGTGTGCATGTTCCAAAATATATGGATTGTGAATATTATATCAAATGGTAAATATCTTATTACTAGAACTTGTAGGTATTTATGCTTTTTTGTTTTCTACTTGTCTACATTCTCTACATGCTCTTTTGTGAGATGGATTAACGCACTTCTCAAAGATTAAATGCCAATTTTTCTATGATAATGAGATTCTAAAATATTTCTTGGACTAATTTTTGTCCACTATATCCTACAAAAGAAGCTAAAATACTAATTGGACTCCATTATGTGAATTAATAAATGATGGTTTAAATGGGTTATTTAATTTTTTTCTTGGTAGATAAAGAAATTTGAACGAAGTCTAAACAAATAGAAAGGTACCTGCATGTCTAAGAATTATTGTGGATATCAAGAAGATATTGTTTATATTTCTACGACATATGCATGCTATCTTAGGGTACTAAATTAGGGAAGTTATTTTCTACTACATGTTTAGATCTTCTAGTAGCCAGCTACCCTCTTATAGTCCTTATAGTTTTGGCTCAATTATCCAATTATAAGTTGATCTCTACATATTGTCTTAGATTTCACTCAAATTTCTTATACCCCACTCAAACTCTGATAGGAAATGTGAACTATTCTACACATAGCTTCTTTGATGCATTGGAACCATGAAGAGATTTAATTTTGAATTTTGTTCCCAACATTTATGCTAGCGTACTAGCAACTAAACCTTCAATACTAATGTTCAGACTTCTATGTATCCTAGTACAATTTCAAATAATAAAATAATTAATCAATAATATAAGTCAAATACTTCTCATCACTCATGTCCACTATATTTCTTTAGGATTTCACAATTATACAGTCAGAAGCATAGATAGGAAAAACAAGTTGCCTCAGCAAAACATTGTGACAGAATAATACAATCACTAATAACTTTATTAACACATTATATATTTAAATTATTTGGTAGTTTCAATATTAGTAGCTTTAAAGTCATTCCTTTTCGAGAATATAATTTTTGCAAAGCACTCTGCATTTTAGCACCTTCTTTGCATCTTTCGGGAAAAGCTAAACCACAAAAGAAAGGTAATTGATGAAGCCTAGGCTATAGTATCTTTATATCAAGATATCAAAGTTAATTGTAAGCCTAATTCAATACCTCAAAGTTAATTGTAAGCCTAATTAAATACATCTACATGTATTGTAGGATCCATTTTTTATAGTGTTTGACTCTCTAGCAATGCAACAAGATGGTTCCTTAGTCATTGACTATGACTGTAATAGAAACCACACCCATTTTTTAATGAATGTCTAACTTATAGTATCCCATTTTCTTTTGAAATCCAAATTGTCACATATCCAAACTATACTTTAAAAAATATTTAGGAATATTTAACATTCTCCTTACCAAAAAAATGATACAGTATGGTTGTTAAGGACCATAGGATCACTCGAGTATAACTTGAGAACTTTTGAATATAAATTAATGGACTGCATAAGAAAACATTTGCCAGAATGAACATGCTTGAGGAAATAACCAAAAAAAAATCATTTAACTCTATATTGTGACTCAAAAATTCCAAATATTTCTTCACATGTGAAGAATCTCCCTTTCATTACATGTATTATATGTGTATGATGTTGCCTTTACACCAACCCAGATGTTGGTATGTTTGGTAACTCAAGAAGTTTACTCAAAACCACAAATATCAAATTATGTTGGCATGTTATTACTACAATAGCATATGAGGAAGAAATAACTTAAGCACTGAAAATGCAAAATGAGTCAATATTATCCACCTTTTTCAAGAGAAATATATCTTTTTGAATTAGTGAAACTAAAAGGCATATCCTGCCCTACAGTAATTATGCTAAGCACAAACATTTATCATAAAATATTTGTATGATTGCATCTGTGTGAAAAACCTAAGAGTTTGATATTTCCAACTAATGAAAAACCAAAATCTAATTGGACCATTGATAAAACATGTATGTACCAAAAATATAAAGAGAACTTTGAAAAGCAGCCAAGCTTGTATTCCTTTGTGATCTTTGAAATAATTAACATAATCTTTTAAGAAGAAACTAAATTTAATTCCAAAATATTATCATTAAATGTTTTGTTTCATTAAACATCATGGCATAATCACATAATTTAACCATTTTTCAAAAATTTAGTTAAATTGAAAAGAGGTACACCCATTAAGCCCTTCAACAAACTGGCTTTGGAAAAACACATGATTCACCCAAAAATGGCTGGTAGATGTTCTTGGATCCAACAAAATTCTATGCACAAGAAAAGGGCTTATGCAGCCTTGAGGGGAAAAAGCACCTCAAATTACAAGACTCATCTACTACAATAACTCGTACAATGAGAAGTTCAAATGACCCTAGAATCGGATCACTAACTCATACATGTAAGGTTTTGTGGAAAAAAATGTGCACAATTTTGTTGGAGTTGATGAAAGCCAACTCCGAAGACGCCCAAGATCACCTACATGCGAGAACCTGTCAAAGAGAAGCCAAGGAGAGGAAGAGCATGGAGCAAGGGAAAAACCCTAAACGGACATGAGAGACCACAAGATATTGAAACACAATGAAAATATATTTACAACAATGAAAAGTGATGTTATACAATGAGGGAGCCCGCTTATAAAGAGCTCTAGGAATCTTCTAGAACAAGCTAGAAGATGCTAGAAGATAAGTGTGACAACTAAGCATACATCCACATAAGGTGGAAAGTCCTCGAACAATGTGAGAGGATAAGTATGACTTAGGAGAGAACAAACTCTCATATTGTCAACAACTTATAAGTAACTCATAGACTAAAACTAATAAATAAAATGCATTTACCTAAGTAAGCTTAAGTAAATAGAATAAATAATTAGATAATTAATTATTTACTCTAACACCCCCCCTTAAGTGCAACTTAGGAAAATGCCTTAAGCTCACAAAACTAAGATGAAATGCAGAATGGGTCCCAGCAACGAGGCCATGTTAGGTACCCATGAACAATGCAACAAAATGTAACCTCTGAAAGTGGGGAAAGAGAGAAAACCACGTGGGAAAAACCCTCCCCCAAAAAGAGGTAACCTAGTGAAGAACTGAAGAAGTCTCCAACTACGGAAATGTTCCCTAAAATAGGAACAAGGAGTGATCATGAAGAAGCATCATTGAAACATGAAGAAGCCACAAAATCTGTCAAACTGTTGATCTGAAGAACCTCCATGGAAGAAGATGGCACAAACTAAGCATGTCTATATGGTAGATGATCCATCTCACTAATATGCATAGGTAGCCAGCCACTGCAATCGCCTTGTACATAGGATCAACTACTGAATACATAATTCACACGATCGAACCATCGAATCACAGATGCATTAGAACAACAACATAACCCCCCCTTAATGCAGATAGGTTGTGATGACATGCAACTAAGAAGGTCGGCCAAAGTCTCCTGCAAACGAACCAAGAACGACGAGAGAGGGAAAGAGGTACAAAACACCCATAAAGACACGATCAAACTAACTCTGCATGGGGCTAATGTCATGGAAGGGACACTCGCTTGACAAAGGGAGAATGCCTAAAATAGCAAACAACTATCTCCCCCATGGTGCTTTATGAAAATAATGCATGTACAATTGACTCAAAACAACATTCATGATCCTCGGAATGCAAAAGTGACACTTTATCTCAGTGCAATACAAAAAATTGTTTCAAAATGATAGCTACAATGATCAAAATTGAAAACAAGCTGAAACAAAAGAAAGTACAACCTAAAACAAAGGAAACCATGCCAAGAAAATGATCCTCGGGCCTAAAACACTCAAGATATCCACCATATAGCAAAAATTCCAAAACTATGATAGAAAGAGCATAGGCCAAAAACTCAAAAAAAAAGACCACATTTCTGAAAAGGTGACAGAACTAGCTTTCCAAAAATATAAAGTTTTCAAAAAACAAGCATGGGACGCAAAAGATATGCATGTCGAAGTCAAAAACTGGACTTTGGACTTCAACTAAAAAAATAGGCAACAAAAATGCATCAAAACCTAAAAATACCTACACCAATGTCTCCGTCTCAGAATCAGCTTTTTGGTTCTTTTTTCAGATCGAAAAAATACCTCTGTATGCTCAAGTTATGGCCAAAAAATGAACAGTAGGTCCAAAAGTGACCTTGGAGATGTGCAAGAAGGATGATGCGCTGACGTCATGCTAACGTCAGCAATCCACTGGAAATAATTTGACAACCACATCAGTCATCATCACAAAAAAGGAGCCATGTGGATGCCACATGGTGGGTGACTGACGTGGTAGGGGCCACATGGCACGCCTACCACGTGTGATGCGCAGATTGTGCACTGACTGTGCAAAAATGCTAACTATCGTTGACGTAGGCTATAGAGTCGAACAGGTGTCAACCACAGACTTGCCACGAATTTCCAAAAGGGTGCTAACATGGATGAGCAAAATGCGGGAGTGCAAGAACCGGTGGTGGCAGTGCAGACGTCAACGGCAGTGGCTAGATTAGGAGGTGCAGCTGGCGCGCGGGCTATGGTGGCTCCGCAACAAGGCGCCGGTGGTGCGTGGATGGAGCAACCTACTACCGCTGCTGCGGGCACAATGCAGGTGGCGCAGTGGAGGCCCTGCGGTATTGTGACGGCGTATTTTTTTTTAAAATCACAATAAATGCCCTGCAAATCGTCCGTATGGCCTCCTTAGGTAAAAAAAATTTGCCTCCCGGAGCTCTGTTTCAAAAATTGAAAAGTTTTATATGAATCCTGACTGCCAACGGCCTTTTAGATCCAATGGTGATGTCTGTTTGGGCTGAAAGTGCTCTAAAAATTCATTGCTCCCCTAATTTGAAGAAAAAATGCACAAACAAACTAGGGTTTGTGACTTCAAATCACGGCTTCAAAATTTCTTCAACGAAGCAGCAGCAGGAAGGCTCTGATACCATGTTGGAGTTGATGAAAGCCAACTCTGAAGATGCCCAAGATCACCTACATGCGAGAACCTGTCAAAGAGAAGCCAAGGAGAGGAAGAGCATGGAGCAAGGGAAAAACCCTAAATGGACATGAGAGACCACAAGATATTGAAACATAATGAAAATGTATTTACAACAATAAAAAGTGATGTTGTACAATGAGGGAGCCCGCTTATAAAGAGCTCTAAGAATCTTCTAGAACAAGTTAGAAGATGCTAGAAGATAAGTGTGACAACTAAGCATACATCCACATAAGGTGGAAAGTCCTCAAAAAATGTGAGAGGATAAGTATGACTTAGGAGAGAACAAACTCCTGTATTGTCAACAACTTATAACTAACTCCTAGACTACAACTAATAAATAAAATGCATTTACCTAAGTAAGCTTAAGTAAATAGAATAAATAATTAGATAATTAATTATTTACTCTAACAATTTTTCCTTGTTCTCGTTAGCATTGGGAGACCTTGGATCTTTATTAAATCATCAACTATCAAATTCAACTGAATTTCCATTAAAACATTAAAACTAGAAGAAAGAAAAAAGACTATGATAAATACTTCTTCAAGTCATTTGTTCCTAAAAGTCTTGTTACCCTACACACTGAGTTCATAAACTTGCCTCCTCTCCTTCTGCACGACATTCGAACTTGTGTCTCTGAACTGCATTTTGCCACTATAGGTATTAAAAAGACTAATTCTAGACCAAAATAAATAATAGATTCGATTAGCATAACATAAGATTATATGCAGATTTTGCCAGTTCATAGGATCAAAAAAATAAATTAGCAGACTACATTGTAATGAAAGATTCATCGACATTTCACCCCATTAAAAATTTGTAGAATACAAGGGTGAAGACTAAATATTTTTGGGAGACAATTGAAGGGGCATATGTGAGTTACAAGTATGGGACCTTCTAATTGATCCAAAGTATTTGATTGGAGACAATGAGGAGATTATAGAAGGGACAGTCATAAATTACAAGTGTGGGATTGTCTACTCAAATTAGGAAGGGGTGAACATTGATGTTTTTAAGAGATTGTTAAAGGGACATACATTCCTTATAGGTATGAAACATTTTAATCAAATCAAGGAGTTGTTGAAAACACAATGGACGAGAGACTATTTAATGGACACAAATTTTCATTATGAAACCTTTTAGCCATTTAATTGTAGACTTTGAGAAAAAGAAAGGTTCAGCAAAGATAAAAGACTAGAAGTGCACATAAGATTTGCAAGCATTTCGCCCTATCAAAACTTTGCAGAATTCAAATAAAGAAGACCCAATGAGAAGAAGATTAAATTGAATGTAAATATTGTTTACCAGTGAAAACTCATTGATTCTATCAATAATAGAATGAGAACTTGACAAAGCCATGACAATTGTTGGTTGATAGAAAGTTGAGAGTTATTTTGATTTTTAGAAATTGATCTTCTTACATTTAGAATGCGAAGGATGAGGATTCCTATAGGATTTTATTGGCTCCAAACAAATACCAGTTTTCCTTCATGTGTTACTCAAAGCAAAACTTGCAATGTGTTGGTTCTGCTCCCTGTACTTCGATATTGTTTCCCTAAGTACTAAATATTTCCTTAAGTACATAGTCGATGAACAAAATAAATATAAGAGATTTGACCTTCTTGAATTACCTCACCACTTTAGCTACATGAAAAGACAAATGCTTCAATGTCACTCTTGAAGAGGAGAATCTCCAAGATTTTCTCTAATTCTAGAAATTCAAAATTACATGGAACATATCAAGAATCTCAAAGTTTTTTTATAATTTTAGCTATTCCAATATACAGTGAACATATCATTTACACATATTGACTATTTTTGTCTTTTCTTAATTGTAGAATCTTAACAAAAACAACTATATATTTTTTTTTTATTTTATTAAAGTTTAAAGAAATAACACAAAAATGAGGAGTAAATATTAAATTCTCTAGAGAGGCCATACTTTTTTTATAGGTTTCTAAAGAGGCCATACTTAATGGTAACAAAATAGTTAAACGATCTTAATAGTATGAACATAGTATATATAGCAAAATGATAATATAGTTAACTTAAGACTAATTAAAGTTCTAATTATAAAATAGTCAAAAATACCATAAATGAATAGGGACGTAATAATAATAGATTTTATTAAGAGAACAAGTCATTACAGTCAATCAAAAGTTTGAGTCCTTCCTTTGTGGTAGTTGAATTTGGTGAGATTGTTGGTAGTGGTTTAAATATTACAAATGTTTCAATTAATTGTTTTCACTGTAAAACCCTGATTCAGTGTTCAATTTTTTGGACACTTAAGCAATTTGATTTCTCTTCATCTTTATGATAGATGAGTTGTCTCAAAAAAGAGATAAATTTGCAAACTTAAACTTGAAACCACCAAATTTACAAGCTTATTACTTTAATGAACAATTTAGTTTTATCTTAATATAAGATCAATTAAAATTCTTTTTGACATAGTTTTTACAATTAAAATACTAATATTTTATGAATAAAATACACTTGATCCTCTATTGTAAATAGATTATTAACAAACCTAATCCAATTTTCAATTCTTTACATGTGAGAAATAAGTGATCTTGGAATCCCTACAAAAAAAATCTACTTTATAGATCTAGAATAGAATAGAAAGAGGGAAAGAGGGAAAGAGAGGAAAGGGACACAACAGACAATCTAAGGATTCATTTGATTCCTGTAATTAGACTAGATTTAGTATTTGTGTATGTTGAATTTTCCAAATTCTACATTTGTGTCCAAAATGACAAAATGAAATTGAAATTTCAGAATTCTATTTTTTAAGATCTCAAATCTAGATTACTAGTCTTCCATCTAGATACTTGGAATTGAAAAATGAATTTTGATTCCACTTTTTTGGGAATCAAGAAAATTACATTTTATTATTTTTTCATGTTCATCCATGACTACAGCAGTTTCCCTACCACCCTGAGCAAGAGCATGAGTCATGGAGTGCACTTCATCTCCTGAGATCACAAGATATTTATCAGTCATAGATCGACAAAGTTTGATAAAACATTATGTCATTAATCCAACAATCATTTATATATGTTGTTTGGACATTGAAGGTGAAGATGATGAGGAGAGAGATGATGATGAGGAACAAGAAGTCTAGCTTAATCTAGTCATCTACACCATGTTTACCTCACATTGTAGAAGATGATAATGTTGTACCATGGGCACAACCCACTTTTGTGAAAGTTAGCTCCAAGAAATTCTCCAAGCCGACTAGAATGCATATGTTTGTGATATGTCTCTTTATAGTGTACAAGTGTCTCTTCCTCCTCTCCTTTGAATTTAATTTGACAACACTCATTTTTGCTACCACTAGCAACTTTTCATATGCTAATCTTGAAGGAAGTTGCTCTCTTTTCAAAATACTCCATGACCACTTAAATCTCAAAACTGCCATATTTAGACTATCATTGGCCATTGACTTATTACCTCTTTGTTTTGGGGAGGAAAATTCTTTAGCAAAGAAAATTTGAATTCACACATTCACCATGGATCATGGGATATTATAGGGTAATATGTTTATAGGCAGAAAAAATTCTTACGAGAGTGAAGTATTTAGTTAAATTGTTTGTAAAGAAGAGGAAATTCTGAAGAATACCCTGAGGTGACAAAAGTTTTTTGTGGTTGATAGGCATCTAAACAATTTTTTTCTTTTTTTAAAAGCCCAATTCCAATTCTAATTTTAGGAACCAAATGTAGAAAATGTATCTTCTAGGTGAGCCAAAAGGTTCTACTAAAATTCAAAAAATCATTTTCTAGATTTGGAAATAATGCAATTAGCTAATCTGAGTATCGTACAAATCTCAAATTCTACAATTCCACGAACCAAATGGACCCTAAGGTTGACAAGACTTCAAAGAGTATTTTGTGAATATTCACATGAATTAAAATGACTTTGATTCATATAATATATTCATCATCATGTTTTTTTTTTTAGGTAAAAGGCTGAAGCAATATAGATTTTATTAATAAAATCAAAAGGTACAAAGTCTTCGTTCAAGCGGGTGGTTGGAAAGAACAGAGAAGAAAACCTCTAATCTAGCCCAGGACATTAGTCCTATACAAATTTGCAAAATTAAAAGGGACATATCCCAATTTACAAATTTGATGAAGCATAACCCTTTTTAACATTTACTGACACTATACATCATGGAATCTTTATAATAGTAAGATTATTCACAAATGCCTCGCTCTCACTTGGGTTCTTAGGAAGGCATTCCTTCCTTTACATGCTCATTTTTGTAAGTGGCCTCTTCCCTTTTTTATTTTTCCTTAAATCTCTTATGTCTTGACACGAGTTCCTAGGGTCTAAAGCCTTTTTACAAATATTAAGATATGGGTAGCTTTCCTGTTTATTTCATAGATCCTTCATAAATCTTTGTATGTATCAGAAACTTCAAGCTCATTTATATGTTTTATGTTAGGATTAACAAGACATAAATACCAATTAATTGCAAATATAACCAATAGTAGAAAATAATAAATCACACAGAAAAGAACACAAGACACAAAGATTTAATGTGGTTCACCCAATCCCTGGGCTATGTCCACCAAACATCGAATCCAATATTTTATTATCGAGTGATTACAATTTGTAATCCCTTACAACTCAATACCCCTCAAGAAGCTACTATTACATCACACATTATGAAATCCGTAACCATAAGCCATTTTATACAAGATTTTTACTGCTTTAGGGTTATAGTCAATTACAATGTGTCGACCCAAAAATAGTTGATAAAATAACCACAAAACCCAATTAAGGAATTATGGAGAGTGTATAGTAAATTTATTTCAATGAGTGATCTAAACTCCAAAAATTTACCATTTTTTAACCTTTGATACTATGAGGGATAATTTGATATATTTCCATTTTTATTTCCTTAGTTATTTAAGGATAAGCCTTTATTTTAAATGTAGTATTAAACATTGGAGAAGGTTTAAAAAGTGACAATTAAAGTTAGTATCTTGATGATCATGTGGATGTTATGTGAACAAATTAGAGGATTAGAAGTAGAAATAGAATGATATGGGAGGTCTAATAAAGATTAAATGTTGGTTTCTTAGTATGCAACTTTATTTCCCCTATTTTGAATAAACAATCAGAGTATTTTCATTTGACCAGTGCTTACCACTACTATTTGATTTCAAAAATTGGATCATTAAACTATCAGATGAAGGAGAGCATATAGCAAATAGTTTAGAATGATGAGGAGAGCCTGTTGATGTTATATGTATCTAGCAATATAAATGGATTCATATATACAATATTTAAATGTCGAGTCTTGCATGTTCCTTTCTATCTAAACACGTTATTTATCACTAGCCTATCTTGGAATGGAGGTTTATTGATAATTAAAGTTGAAACTACTCTTTCATATTTTGTGTTGATAGTCTGATGAAACAGGGGAATGGTCCAAGTTTTTGAGTAGTAATTCGGGATCAAGTTTTAAATTGATTGATCTATATTTGTTAACCTAATGAGTATTGACAAATAAAGACTAGGAATTTTATCATCCATTACTTATGAATCAATCTGTGAAGATACATCTTTGATATTTGAGTGGCCTTCTTTAGAGGTGAAGATTAGATTAAATTATTAACTTATGGACAGAGATTTACACTTTCCCTTATCTTAATTTGTCAATAAAACTGTTAATTCATTAATTATCTTTGTCGGTGTTCTAACAATCATTTCCTCAGTGTTCTATGCTAAATTTGTATTCTAACTTATGGGGTTGAAGTCTAATAATGAGCTAGTTGGGAAATGGAGATGCAGACATAAGACAAGAGACAAATGGGAGATTAGAAAGGGACATATGCCTTTTGTAAGTGCGGAAGAAATTCTAGAATCCTTTGAAGAAGCATATGGGAACCAATGATGTTTGTATATACTTTGATGGGAAGTTAAAAACTACTAAGTTAGTAGTTGCTATTTCAAACTTATACATATAGTTGATGGTTTACACTTAATATATTGAATTTGTCCTTAGTTTAGGGAAGGTGATTCTAGAGTGTGAATAAGTCTTGAATATATCCTATGATTCACTCTTTACATTTCCTATTTATGGTTTATACATTATGATAATGTCTGGAACAGTAATGTGGGTTAGAAGTATCCTTGATTTTCTATATGGTTGTTTGATCATGGTTTATAAATAATTGTAGAGCTTAACATCTTCTCCATCTATTTCTTTGTTGGCTAAATTGTCTACCTTCTTATTTTTCTCATGATAAATGTGTTGAATCATGATTTTTTCAAACTTGTCTACAATTGTTAGTGCATATTTGAGCTTGGAGTTGATTCTCCAGTTTGGGGTACTTCTTTTCCTTATCAAATTCAATATTATCTAGGAGTCTCCTTCAAGGATTATCTTTTTTATGCTTAATTCTATGCCAATATTTAGTCCTTCTATTAGAGCTTCTAGTTCTACTATGTTATTTGATGTTACTCCTGGAGGTTTAGCTCATTTGACCATCCATTTATCTTCATCTATATGGATGATGTGATGCACCCAATTCTTGCCTTACTGGTGTTTCTTTTGGATGCCTTGTCAACGTTTAGCTTTGCCCACCCTGCTAGAGGTGGCTCCTATTTACACTCTATTATGAATTGTTTGTTTGATTTGGGATACATTAGGGGTGGGTTTATAAGATGACTCTAATTTTCTTCATCTTTGTGTCCCAATTTGAGTATGCTCCCCCTTCTTTGAATGGATTTCTAATATTGTTATTCATTACTTCCACTGTACTAGTTTCCATTTTATTGAGTAAGGAGGTAAATGTCATTTCTCTATCCTTGAATATTCTCCTATTTTTCTCTTTCCATATTTCCCACATAAAGATGGAGGGGGGAATTTCTAGAGTTTGTTATATATTTTTGAGTTACCAAGCGTGGGCCAAATTTAGTTCTAAATGTTGCCTATGCTATAAATCCTAAATGGTATGATATACAAATGACCGATAAAAGAGATCCCTATGAGGAAAGAGAAGTAATGAAAGGATTGTGTGCTACAATAACAAAAAACTATGCCCAGAGGTGAGGATACTTCAATTATGAGGAGTAGATGGAATATGTTTTCATGTCGCAAAGTGATTATTTTTTCATCGAAGCTTTATATGATTTGCAATAAGATTTCTTTTAGAAGTAGGTATCACTCCATCTTGCAAAAAATTGGAGCACTTATTGTTTTATTCATTCATTAAAGAGGAATAAATAAGGGTCAAGAAAAACAAAATCACCTAGTGTACATTCATAGCTCATGTCATCTTCCTCATGTAGATCTTATAAGGAAGGTCCCTCGGTAAACAGAGCCAAATTTAACGCGATAAAGAAACTGAAGCCCTGGTGTTGAGGTGGTTGAAGCAAATGCCCAAGTGATTTACCCCTAGTTCTACTACCAATAGAACTTGAGTATGTGAGTGATGAGTACTTGGAAAGCATAATAGCTAAGGATCTTGATATGGATGATCATGACATAAAAATGTAGATGTTATATTTCTAATTTCTTAGTTTTGTTTACATATTCGGCTATGTTATAGAATTTACACCTTGGAATGCCCAATACAGGTATGCTTCAAGCTTGGTAATGGTATTGTTCTAATACTCTAAGGCCCCATTTGGAACCAGGAATTGAGTTAGAATAGACAAATGTAAATATCAGAATTATCATCTCCGTTGTTTGGCAATAAAAAATAAAAATAGAATTAGGATTGGGGACTTCTAATTTTGTCCAAAATGGGCATGGCAATCTTCCCTCAAAAAACATGGAATAGAAATAGCCTATTCCTATTCCATATTTTTTTAAACCAAATTTGATGTGGGGTTAGGTCTGGTGTGTTACCATCATTTGTGTGTGAAGGGAAATCATTTTTCATTTGCCACATTTGTTGAGTAGAGAAAACCCTCATCCGTCGCAAAGAAAATCATGTTTTGTTGGCCACATTGTTGAAACATGAGTATTTATGTATGTTGGCCACTGTTGAACCTAGAAGTTGTGGAAAATGCACACCCATTAAAACATTACCCTATCGATGATGTAAAGTAACCCCCATCTTCACTGCATGCTTAGTAACCAATGTGGAGTCCTCGCTGCATAAAACAATACCCTTGCTAATACGAACCAAGTTGTCCCCTTTGAATTCTAGCACATGGCATCCCACTATGTCATCATTCTCTGCAATGAAACAACTACTATTTGCCAATTTCTCTTGCAACATTTCTTGTCTTATGTTTGAGTAGTCCCCACCATCTATTTTAGAATTTGCAAACAATTCCATAGAGCTATTATTAAAATTCAAAACAAAAACTTATTCCAATTCCAATTCTTGCAACCAAACACATAAAATGCATCTTCCAACTCCTCTTCCAGGTCAACCAAACAAGTTTAAGTGATATTTTAGAAATTATATTAAGAATACAAGAATTCCAGAAGTGAGCTTATTCCACCATAATTGATTAATGGATTCGTTCCTGCAGCCAAATGGACCCTAAATGATCTTGGATTCTCTTTGGAAATTAAAACCCAATGATAAGAAAGACATTTTCATCTCTTTTCTCTAACAAAAAATGCAAATAGAGTAAGAATTTGTTCTTAAAAAAATTATCTTAGTTAATTACAATTGAGACATTTTAATTTGAATGATTCCTCTTATTGACTGTCTGGTCACATTGTGATTCCCTCCACATTTCCAATCATAATATTATTTTTTTAAAAAAATTAAATGTCATTTCGAAGAAATGGGATTGATGATCCTTAAATATATATATTTTGATGTTATATGTTTTTTTTCTAGAAGATAAGTTTTGCAAAGCAGGTATTAATATTTCTCGAAATCAAACAAGACATAGTAGTTCTAATTAACTTTGTATCATTATTATAATAATAATAATATAAGCATTTAAGTAATTTTGAGAATGGCTTTGTGAGAATAAAGTTGAAGTGATGCAAACAAACTTCAAGTGGAGAAGTAACATAAGAAAGTTGCCTTCAACATAGGCTTATCCAAATAGCTAAATGAACTAATTTTTTACAGATAAAGACAAAAAGAGTAGATTACTCCAAAGGTGGTTTAGGCCAGCCCAGACTAAACCAAAATAGTATAATATAGGAGTTACAAATATTTATTTTCCTATCTCAAAATTAAGACATGGATTATAAATTACAACAGAAAGAGGAAAGTGACTTCAATTGACATTTATTGCATTTTTCCCTAGCACATAACAATGCAGAGAAACCCTTTGGTTCGACCAACTAAGTACCATGTAGTCAGTGATGAAATTTAATAAAACACCTAATTATAAATTATCATTTTCTACTGACTTATCACTCCTAGATCATTTCATATCTATTATTAGTTATACATAAGAAATTCCTTGGATCAATGTGGAGGTCTCACTTAAATTTCTTTTCATCTTTGTTGGTTGTTATTGTTAATTGTATCATCATAGACCTCACATAGATCTAACATGATATTCTATATAATGTACTTCCACTTCTTGTAAGAAAATCATCCAATAACAACATACACTTGTGTGACATTAAGTCTTCAAAGTGTGTGCCTTTTCCTTTCATATGATCTAATTGTCTTTACTTGTGTGAATGTACCATTATGCTTGTATGTGTTCTATTTTCCTAAAAATGATTCCTTAGACTTTGACATGCTAGGCTAACAATTTATAGAACGATAGATTTTGTGAAAGGAATTCATACCAAACTTCTAGAAGCAAGAATAGAAAGAAGATATTAACTAGTTAGTCTATGGAACTACGAAGTGAACTAGTTAAAAGGATGTCTAAATTCTACCCCCATATATGAAAATTGGCATATTAAATAAAAAAATGAAATGGAAATTTACCAAAAAAAAATAATCTTCACTTTTTGCTTTGTTTTATTTCCCTTTTGCTAGCATAAAAATAAGCATGCTCAAATGACTAACTACAAAATGAAACTCCCATCTAGAATTGGCTTACACCTATCAAGAAGAATAAAGAGTTACTTAAGGGTGCAAAAATCTTAACACACCTTTGACTTTTTACTTGTGAGGGAAAGGTGAATAAGATCAATAAAATGTGTGACATGATGAAGAGTAGGTCAGTTAAAAACTTAAAAAAGGCATTCGGAAGTGGTTCAATGACCATGCTAAACAATCAAATATTATCAAGAGATAAAGGAAGTTCACATCTCTTCAATAGTCACCTGATACAAAAATGATGAGTTTTTAACTTTGTAATTTAAAAGATGGAAAAAAATTTTAATGTACAAAATGAAAAAATATCAAGAAAATACATAAAAGTTGGTGGCCTTGCTACTTTTTGATAAGCGTTCTTAGTTTGGAATTAGGTTCATGTTTATCTAATGATTTACCTTCTATTATGAATTTTTGTTTCTGGATTTAATTGTGTATGACTTCTTAGCATCAAATTTTTGGATCCAACTCTGTGATCCATCATCAAGATGGGATTTGGATTTGAAACAACACTCCTACCATCAAGGGTGTCAATTAACGTTAACAGAAGTACACAAGCCAAGTCAAATGAAATTTTGTTTCTAGATTCGATGGCATATGATTTTTTACCTTTTGTTGTCAATAATATGCTTTTATGGTCATCCAAGATAGATGAATTTTAGATTTATCTTTCTTATAATATTTATCATGTCATTCCTATCCTTTGTGGATGTAAGTAAAAATGGGATATTTTGAGTTTATAAGAAAGATTTACAACTTCTATAACTTCCTCGCAAATTTCTACTTCACAACCAATGTCTGCATTAGACCTTCGTGTCGAATCCTTTCCAACTTGCATACACAATACCATTAAAATTAATAAAATCTTAAAAAAGACTCAATCATAGGCTCGAACAATATCTGCACTATTCATATGAGAACTGATGACTTACCATTCCCATACAATGACTACCTTCCATTATCCTTCTTGTCTACTCAAGCATAAACCCAATAATTAGTTGGTTTTCAATTATGTGTCAATCAATTTCAAACTAATGGAAACTTCCAATAGAAGACATAGTCCTAATCATGAATAACTTCAGCAACCAAAAGATAGAAAGAAAAACTAGAGATGAAGCATCTGAATGAAACATAAGCAATTAAACAAACAAAGAAGGTTGGGATTCCTCTGTAGGAGCATGAATTGGACATTCATGTCATTTCAAGGGAAAAAAGAAAGGTTGCATGTGTACAAGTACCCACACCCCTAGGACACATACCTACATACATAAGTATTGTGTACTTAGGTGGAAAGCATAATAGCTAAGGATCTTGATTAAGACTTCTGATTTTTGTTTTTGTTTTTTTCTTTTTATATCAGCTTGTTGCTTATCAAACTTAATTCAATGTGTAATTAGTTTGAAACGTTGATATAATACTAATTAACAAATTAAAAAATTTCACTATTCAAGTCAGAATTTTATCATTTGCAATATGTCATTGTTAAATGATTTATGATCTTCTTAATTCATGTTTAAGGTCTTCCTTCACAGTATGCATCTAAACATTTAGCATATATTATAATTACAAACATATTGCAAATCTGAAACTGAAAAATGGAGATGTATTTTAGCAAATTATTATTACAAACATTTAGTTGTAGTTTAGAAAAATGGAAGAACTCAAATAATTATATAGAGAAGCATTAAAGCAAAACAAAGGAAGAAAATCAGATTATATAAACATGGTACAAAAAAATCATTAACTGTTAATCACAATTAAAAATTGTTAGAGAAATAACTTAGTAAATTATCCACGAGCCTTTATTCCAAATATAATTGATGAACTACTTCTTATGCCTAAGTAAGAATGTTGACCAAGAAATGAGACAAAACAAATTGAAGAACATGAATACTTTGTAAGTAAGAAAAAGACAAAAAGGCAAACAACACAGACAAATAATATGAATTCATTCTTGTCCATATTGCAACATCACATAATGTACTGATAGTGTTCAAAAGCAAGCCAAAAATATCTTATTAATAATGAAAAAAATGGCTCCCAACTCAAAATATAGCTTAAATGATGAAATTTCAATTCTAAATTATTTCAATGATCTTCAATACCATTATACTATTAAAAAACATTACAATGTATAAGAAATTTACAAATACCTCACCATAAGTCTATACTGAGGCTTAGATATATTGAGTGATAACTTTTTCCCTAGAAACACAATGTCCCTAACAAACACATGTCACATATATGAATTCTTGGATGTATCAAAGTATCCTACGCATCCTTCTGCTTAACATGTTGTTCAGGAAAACTTTTCTATATAATTTTGTTTATAGTCACACTGAGAGAAGCCAATTAATACACTGAAAACAAATTCTTTCTAAGAATTTCAAATAAAAAGGAATCCAAAGAAAAATAAATGAGAAATGATCTTTATTGTCTAAGTAACCCTTGATGTGATTTGACATTGTCTCTTTATTGCAAGAGGTTGCATTTATTCCAACTAAACTTAGGTTATAAAATGTTAAATTAGTTGATTAAGAAGCATTGAGTGATGGACACAAATAGTAATAAATCAATCATTGAATGAAAGCAAAAAGTTACAAATTCAAGAAGAGTAACTTCATATTTTACATTAAAGGGTATGTCTAAGGATTTATAGGTTGGATAACTCTGCACATTAGATAGCTATTGCCTACATTTTCCAAATTAATATTAGCTAGGACAAATAAACCAATAAAAAAAAGCTGGCACAATGTGATTTCTTAAAAGCCCAATCTTACCATGGTCCATTGTTTGAATAAGACATGTACAACAGAAGTATGTATGTATAGAGTGGTCATTGATTTATAAAACAATTCAAGACATGTTGTACAATCAAAATCATCACTTTCCTATATTTTGGCATGTCTACTACCAGTAGTAGAATCCTCTAGTCCCAACATTTGTTTGTCGAGATCAAAGATTACTTTCTACATAGGAAGACTGTTGTTAAAACTAGCAATGCTAAATCACAGAAATTGTCAAGTCTAAGATTATTAGAAGAAGAAGATAGCTAGGAACTACTAAACACAAACATCATCCATGTTTCTTCTTTCTCCTGTGCCAGCAATTGGAGGGTGGTAGCAACAACATGAGTGACCTTTAGGGCAAATTTAGAGGTGTAGTTCCCTTCCTCTAAGATTTTAACCCTTTGATCAAGTTGGGAAATTACCTACTAATTTCAATTTTTACATTTTTAACTTCCTCTTTAGCTTTTTCTACCTGGTTATCATCCTACAAAACCTTTCGGTTAGTAAAAACCTTGGATTTTTCCTTCACCGGGGAGGAATGGTAATGGGGGAGGTATCCACTTTGCTGCTATCTCCACAGAAAGTCATGGGTTGTAGGGTAAAGCTGGCCGAAACATGGTTAGTCTCCATAGTGATGGCATTTTTGGCAGACACCTGGGTATTTCCAGTAGACATTTGGGCATTATCAACAGAATTCTTGCTCTTTTCTATCTCCTCTTTCCCTTTTTCTCTCTTGGAGTTAGAGTTATTCTCCTCCTCCCTCTCCCTATCATTATTCTCCTCCTCCCTCCTTCACCTCTTCAACCCTACATCTATTAGATTTTTTCTTATACCTTACCTTGGATTGGGCGAGTCTTCCAAATCTTCTCCTACCATTTCCACCTCCCTCCTCCTCTTAGTCCTCTTCCACCTCCACTGATTTTTCAACTTCCATCTTTTTACTACCCTTTTGTTCAAAAACTAGTTCAGGTTTATTCTTTTTCTTATTTTCACAACTAGGAGAAGGTCGTGGGGTATGAATTCTGGTACCAGTGTTGGTACTCGGTGGGGAATTCTGACTATGGCACTGATTGTCAACCACCACCACCCTAGGGGGGCAAAGGGCAAGATGGAAATGGTACAGGCAGAAGATTAGGTATTGGTGAATAATGGTGAAATTATGCCCCTTGTTCCTCTTCTCTCGAACATCACTAACCATATCCCCTAGAGAATGTAAAAGAAAAAATGGGATAGAAATAAAATCCCTATTTCTAAAATGATTCAAGAGAGGAAAGTGGTAGTAGCAGTAAACTCTAAACATGCCCTCTAGTGTAAGGCATTTCATGAGTACTAGGCAGACATCGTCCCATGGGGCTGGTAGCTTATCCCTCTTGAATCCTCCTCTGTAGCACACTAGTTCTTCATCATCAGTAAAAAAACTACTCATACTAGCCTCATCAGCCATTTTCATGACCTTCCTCTATTTTTTCCCCCTAATAGATAGCCCGGTGGCCATTGTAATTACTTCCTCATTCACTTGAAATGTGATGTCATTTATGGTTACCTTGTGGTCATTCTACCCATTAATGAACTAGAGAGAACAAATCTCATCATACCCCACCATTGCCTGCATGTAAGGCAAAAACCTCCCTTCCTTTAACAAGAACTAGGTAGCCATCCTATCCTTGATATTTTCCATTTTTGTGGGCTCCAGCCTATTTAAATCTCCACCTATTTCTTCCCCGCCTTCTTCTAATTCTCTCACCTCAGTGATGTGCATCTGAACCTCCTTGTCTTCAATATCACTGTGAATAATATTGGCCCTGAGCTTCACTGCAATGAGTGAAATAATTTTACAAGCCCATTTTTGAGACACTTCAAAATCCCATACAAATTCATTATGGGATTGGTGCATGTTTAACATCATAATTTTTACATCCCTAAAATCTCTGATAGTCTGAATAATGATATTATTTGTACTTTCAAAGGAGAAGTAATTTAAATTTTGCATTATGTTACCATAATGGTGAAAAGACACACTCCTTAATTTGCATTCATTCATTATCCCATTTGTATGGCCACATCTTCTCCTCATTTCCCTAAAACTTTTATTAAATTTAGCAAATTTTGACTTTCTAAGGAAGAAATTGCCAAGTTTGGCCCTAGCCTTTATTTTTGTTGCCATAATTAATTAATACTCCCCCCTCTTTCCTTACGTATCAAGGACTTGATATCCTCATTTAGATTTTCCATGTTTCTCCAGCGCATGACTATCGTTAGTTCAAATCCCATGGTAGCAGTAGCATCGGCCACCTTATTTCCTTCTCTATAGATGTGCTGCAAGTGGACGTTCTCCATGCCATCTAAAATATGCCTAATGTCCACGATGATAGTCTAAATATTCCATCTTGGTTGGGAAACTCCATTTACCATATCAATAATTAATTTGGAGTCCCCTTCTATAGTTATTTCCTTAACTTGCATTTCACTGATCAACTGAAGACCCCAAAACAGAGCCATTACTTCAGCCAAATTATTACTTCCTCCCCCTACCTTCCTAGAGTAGACTAACGGCGCATCACCATTCCCATTTCTTAGCACTCCACCCACCGCTACTATACCTCCTTTAGCGGCACCATCAAAGTTTATCTTAAATTGTGTTAGGGTTGGTGGTTTCCATCTCGTTTGTTGTCTCTTTAACACTTTTGAGTTATCAAAAAGAAAAAATCCTCTTGAATACCCTATTTTTTAGCAATTTGACCTTCTTGCCTACTTGGTTCCTCCTTCGGTGTCTTACATTTGGCAACCCTTATATTTTCCTTTAGTAATTTCTCCAAGATTTCGATAACCACCTCCACAAGTTTTTCCTCCTCCTGAAATATTATGTTGTTTCTTTCTTTCCATATATTCCAGCAAATATATGGTGGAACAATTCTCCACAGAAAAACCAATTTCGGGTGATAGAAGGGATAGCTCCAATTCTCCACAAATTGACATAAATTGTCCTTCATAATCCAATTCAGACCAAATTTCTCCCGCATCACAACCCAAATCTTCAAGGTGTACTGGCATTCAAAGAACATGTGAGAGATACTCTCCTCCTTTTCTTTATAGAGATAGCATCAGTTTGTGATAAAAAAAAAACCCTTCTTTTCAAATTGTCTAGAGTTAAAATTTTACCATGCTAAATAGTCCACCAGAAAAAAATTATTTTAGGGAGTAGATTACTAATCCAAACTTTACTCCATAGTGGGGGGCAGAGGTCCTTACCAAAGAGGTGTTAATAAGCCAATTTGACTGTAAAATTGCCACTAGAAGTTAAGTCCCAAACCCTAGTATCCTCCTGGATTAGAATTAGGGATCTTTGTGCTCCTAACAACTCTTCCAACTCCTTAAGAAGCTGAATATCCTCCTAGGAGTAATTATCTTTATATAGTTTCTTCCACTTCCTCCCCTGGTCGATATAGTCCTCCACCTTTCTTCCCATGTCTTCCTTTAGTAACTCCATTAGTCTTTTGAATTTACTGTAAACCAGCAGTTTCCCCCCAATCCAATTATCCTCCCAGAATCTGATACTATGCTAATTCCCCACTATCCACCTTGTCCCTTCCCTCAATAAGCTTCTACTCTTGACAATATTCATCCAGATTTTGGAACCTCCCAGGAGATCATTATTAAAGATATTCCAAGTGAATAGGGAATTAGAAAAATATTTAGCTTTCATAATATTACTCCAGTCAGTATTATCCTCTCCTAGTCTCTAGCCAATCTTCGTAAGTAGGGCCTTATTCAGGTCACGAAGTCTTCTTACTCCCAACCCCCCTTTCTCATTTGGTTTACAAACCTCTTCCTAGTTGACCAGGCTCAATTTGTTCTTCTCCTTTGTTCCTGACCAAAGGAAATTCCTCTATATTTTCTCAATTGTGTCTGCCATATTTTGGTTAATTTTAAAAAGGGACAGAAATTAAATTGGAATGCCCTGAAGAACCACCAAGAGCAATTGTAGTTTACTAGCATTGCTTAAAATTTTTCCTTTCCATCCTGCCAGCTTCTTTTGGATTCTTTCCACTATAGTCTTCCAGAAGTCATTAGTCACCTCCTTAATGGTTAATGGTAGGCCAAGATAAGTATCCAAAAGGTTGGCAGCCTGAAAACCTAAAATTTTCCTTATCTTCCTTTGTAATGAAGCATCATAATTAAAGAAATATATCTTACTTTTATAGTAATTAACTTGTTGGCCTAAACTTTCTTCATAATTACAGAGAATAGTCTTCTAAACTTCAGCTTCCATAACAGAGGATTCTCCAAAAAGGAATTTATTATCTACAAATTGCTACAACACTTCAGTATTAGCAGTGGTTTTTTGTTTCTAATGGACTATTTTCTATTTTAAAACAATAGTTTATTCTCTTTTCATTTTCTAAATCATTTTAGACATAAGGACCTGAACTCCATTTCAATTCAGTTCTTTTTTCCACTTCTTGAAAAGTAATGTGAGAATGTTGTTAACACTAAAATATAGGATAAAACTACTTCTAACTTTAATGAGAGTTTAATATTTCATCTCTATAATTTCCCCAACACCTTGTAACTCCCATCAACAATCAACATTTTTGTATAAACTATTGCCCACATTCAGCATGATATCTTGCCCCCTAAATCTGGTGTCTATAGCCTCCAAAGAATTCCAAAAAATCCCCCATGACTCCACTCTAGCAGAAAAAAAAACAACAAAATAATTGTGTTTATTGTTGATTCTGAAGATGATTTGGACAATCCTTATAGGAAAAGTTGATATATTTTAAATAAATAATAATATATAAAATATAAATGTTTAAATTTTTTTTAAAGGAAGAACTTCTAAATTCGTATATATTTTTTTAACAAAATTAAAATAATATAACTATTTAGCAAATGATATAAAAATATTAGTACAACTTTTCAAATCACTTTTGTTTTAATACATTGTATATTAGAAATTGAATGTATAATAATTATAATAAAACTATATATAATAATCAAATTAGAACATGCACGTGTATTATAATTTTTTTTTAAAAATTGACCAATAACGAAACTGTAAATAAAAAGCATACATAGAGCACATATAACAATTTAAGAATTAAGAATGCACTCAATCTTGTAGAAAATTTAAACAAGTGCCAATAGGTGGCTTAGTTGAGAAAGTAGTGTACTTAATTGATAATGTTTTTTTTATATTTCTTCAAACATGTTTAATGCATGACTAGTTTTCTAAAATGATTAGTTAGGAACACATAGATGGTTAGTTAAGTACTTTTAAATTTTAGAAATGTCATACAATTAAAATATATAGAAACAACTTACTCTTTTATATAGTTTTCTAATTTAGTCTTTGAAAAAATGGTTTATGAACTTTTTAAAAATAACATAAAATTTTTTTATTGTATAATCATATATGTATATAAAATTATATTTTAATAAATTAAGTTGTTTTCAATTACTTTCAAAACATCTTTAATCTTAAAAAATAAGATGTTACTTCTTGACTTCTATATTTGAGAATAAAGACTTTCTTATTAGAAATGCGCATAAAGAATATAAAAATATCTAAATACATTTTTTTTTAATTTTTCTAATATTCTAATTAGAAATGTAAGATGTAAGATATACATATACACATATATACACATATATATATATATACATATATATATGTATATGTATATATATATATGTGTGTATATGTATATGTGTATATATGTATATGTGTATATATGTATATGTGTATATATATATATGATTGGTTAAATTCTTTCTGGTGTTCTCATATTCTATTTTTTTTGACTAATTTATAGATTATATTATTTAAATATATTTTATTATATGATTATTTAAAGATAATTATATTTTTAGTTTATTTTGTAAACACATTACTAAGTAAAAGCACAAACCTGTGTCACCCTTTTGTAAAGGAAAAGGCTAACAAAAGTATACATGTTCACCTTTAATGACTTAAAATTGGTATTATTATTTTGAATTTGAAAATGAAGTAAACTAATAAAATGTGTAGAAATGGATGAAGTTTAGGATTATAATTTTTAATAATTATTTGGAATATGAATCGATATATTTTCCTATTTTTTATAGATAATTTCTTAGTTGTTGACAGACAATGAAAATTAGGGGTCTAGTTCCCACCACAAAACTAAATGCAAATAAACTTATTTCCCTTTTATCTCAGACTATGTTATAGATAACATATATAGCTAGAACAATCAAAAATAAAAAGCAACTTTAGATCTCTTTTTTTTATTATAATGATTCAAATTTCAACTCACCTGAAATTGATAGTTTTCATCTCCCACCACATTTTTCAAAATAGATATATTCTAACCAGGAGAAAAATTATACATTCTAGAAGAGGACTCTCTCCTCTAGAACATCATATAATTTTAAATTTTTTTGTATAATTTAATATTTTTTTCTTTCTCAAAATTGACATCTTTTCAAATGTTAAAATATGTGCTTATAGAATTTTTTAATTACAATATACTATATCTAATTAAAACACTATCAAATCTATATGAGAATATTCTTGACTCTGGGCTCTATAAAATGGTGTTTATATGTTATTAAAAAAATATCATAAAAAATAGTAAGAGTTAATGAAACGCCACTTTTCTGAAATAATTTTATTTTTTTAGTAATTGGATACAAACTAGTATAAAACATGCATTTAATAGACATTTCCAATTGGAAATGTGTGAGACCATATATATAACTTCGCTAGAATGAATATATCTACATCGTATGTTTGAAAAAAATTTGATTTTTAGATATAAATGCACAAATTTAGTCATTCTAATAAATCAGCCTGAAAGGTGACATAGAAAATAAAAATAAATATAAAAATAGTTGAAAAATAAATATGAAGTCACAAAAATTATAAAAAGATATGTACTTTAGATTTTTCAATTAAGAGATAAAATATATTTTTTATTTTTTAATTTAAATTAGTTTAATTTATTTTTCTAATTGACATTTATGTATTAATTATGAATTCTCTTACTTTCTAGAATAATTTTCTAACTATACATTCAACTAAATTATATTTATTATGGCAAATACCATTCCACTATGTGACACTCATTAATATTTATTAAGTTTCAGTTTTTCTATATACGTGGATAGAAATTGTCAAGGTGGCAGTAGAATATGTAAGGTTTTTTTCTTACACCTTTTTTGGATGACCTCCTATAAAGGGGTGTATGCCATTGTAGGGTTAGCGTAATAAGAAATAATAATCTAAAAAATAATTCTTGATTTTTTTTTTAACTTCTAAATATCATTATTGGATTATTTGTTGAGAATCAAGCATAAGACATATCAATTAGCGATAAAGATGGAGTGTGAGTTAAAATAGATTTTATAAAATATTAATGCATGAAAAAATAAAGGGACAAAACCCCCTAAATGCCATGAAGTGCGAAATTCTAATTTCATCATAAATATGAAATAAATAAATAAAAATTTCAAACACTTAAATTTTGATTTAGCTATAATAGATCCAAAGATGATAACAAGGGAAATTTTAGAAGTTTAAATTCCAAAATATTTTTAACAAAGCTGTGAAAAATCTTGTTTGGTTGTTGGAATAGGAATAGAAAATTTGGAATATGTTTTCTATTTTTCATTTGGTTTGTAAGTTGGAATAGGGAATTGGAATAGGTATTCTCAGTTTGCCTCTAAAATGAGCTTATACCCATTCCAAAAAATAATTGTTATTGGAATAGTCATTCTTATTCCGAATATTGCATTCTTATTCTCTATTCCTACGCCTGCAACCAAACGAGCGATACCACATATGACACAACCCTAGAGGCCAGACGGTCTCTCAAGGCCTATCCACTTGACTTGTCCTCCTTTCTCAGTTGGAGGTGAAATCATGTAAAATGTTGCTTCTTTGCCTTTAATCGACCATTTTTTGTGAAATATTTTATTCTCGAGTCCTACAGAGAAGCTCATATATAAGCCAAAAATAGGCACTAGAAGACTCCCTGCAATATTCAGCTTATTGCGATTGTGGTCATATTTGATCAATTCTTTAGAGGTAAAGAGGTGTTAGTAAACAGTTTTTTCCTTCCAAAATTAAATACAAAGAATGACTCAAAATGCCCAAATAGAAGAACAACTGCCACTAACAGTTGGAAATACTATCATGAGATTGATAGCTTTCCTCTGAATTGAGAGGTACAACTCCCTCTTAGAAAGATATTCAAAGAATTTTAATAGCTGGTTATACCTTTTACCAGAAGACACCAAGGCTTTCTAACATCCACTCATCAACATGAGATGAACGTGATTATAAGGTTAATAAGTTGATAATGAGAGAAAAACTAGCAAATAGCCATAGGACTATCTACCAAGTCTTTCACATTACAGAGAAAATTGAAAGAGAGAAAGCTGTAAATATCTTTATGCAAAAGCGTGAATACATAACCACAAGACTACGTATATCACATTCAACATGGTAATAAAGGACTATATCTAAAACAGAAATAAAAGGACTCAGAATCCTTCCAGATCAAAAACACAAATGTATATGACTACAAAATCAAACACACTCATATCTCTCTTTATTTTAGAACATGATGAAACAATAATAGTATTGTTCAATCCCCTTATTATAGTCAATTTGCATAAAGAAAAATTGCTTTCCCTGTTACAAAAACAGAACTATCTTCTCCATGTAGTAGCAGTTGTAGAACTCCCACCCCCAGAAAAGAAGAATCCTTACTACATCTAAATCTTGCAATAAATAACATCTTTGGGTTGTCTTTTGGTTTCCATAACCATTTCTTGAGAATCAGTTTAATCATTCTTATGAATAATCTTCTTCTTATCACCTTGGAATTTTAATAGTTGAGCCATTTTAAAGTTGCATAAATTATAAAAAATCTATTTACCAAATTTAAAATGAATCCCACGTGCATTCTTGGACAAGTGGCATATGCTGGTAGCAAATTGTTGTCATGATCTTGTAACTTTCATTGATATACTGCTACACTTAAATAGTCATAACTTTTAATCCATTATGAATTTTACAAAATGGCTTGGAGAGAATTTATAATTAGGTTTCCTCAAACGTATCTAAAATTTAGCTCAATCCAACGGTTGGATTAAAATTTGTGGGCCCTGCAACATGACTATTTTTCTAATTGCAGCACATTTGCATTTGCTGGTGCATTGACAGACCTGCATACAATCCATTATAACTTTGACCTTCGCCAAATTTTGAAGATCGCTTTGGTGCACATTTAGAAAACTTGATTTTAGGAAACATATCCAAAATTAAATCAGATCCAACGGTGGAGCTAAAAGTTATGCTCCCCGCATTGTGACTATTATTTTAATGTTGACAAAAATCTGTGGTTGCAGGTTGTATTAAAACTTATAATAGTATATGCATCAATATCTACACATAAATCACAAGTTGAAGCCTTCTTGTTGTACATATCATTATCCACCATCACCTTCTACTCATGTTTGAAGACCTTCAACTCATGTTTGAAGTGAGACTCTTTTATCAAACAATTTACATGTCACTCTTTATTGAATCTAAACATGCTCAAGCCTTAATGAGGATTCTGCCACTACACCTTGCCAAGATGATCATGACATGTTTGGAGCTGCGATTTGTTGAGGGTTCACTCAAGTTGTATATTGAAATTCAAAGAAATAGTGTCCATTGATTTGATTCTAGAAATCTTAACTGAGCTTTGAATCTTGATCTTGAACCTTGAAGCTTGAATTTTGACTTTGCAGACCCGAACATGAAATTGAAGTTGAAGTTGAAGTTCAAACCTTTGGTTCAAGTTCAAGTTCAACTTCGCACGGGTATGCTGCACCTTGGAATGTATTAACAATTCAGCCTTCTACAAACCTGATCTTAAAATGAAGCAGAAATTGAAGTTCTGAATTTGATAGTTCCACCTCAGCATATCTTCATAACTCTATCTTCTTCATAGGTTATATCTCATAAACTATCATCAGTGATTAAAAATTGAACAAAATTTACTTTAGGGAGTTGACTTGAAAGTTAGAATGCTGGTGTTAAAAGCAGGGTAACAATTGGCTCTGACTGGGGATACGAGCCGTAAGGGATGCAAATAATCTAGCAATCTATGGTAGAGACCAGTGCCTAGCCATTGGGCAATAGAGTCATGGGAACAAAGAAAGGGGGTTTCTTGCAAAGAGAGAGAGAGAGAGAGAGAGAGAGAGAGAGAGAGAGAGAGAGAGAGAGAGAGAGAGAGAGAGAGAGAGAGAGAGAGAGAAGGGGACAACACCAAAACAACCAAAACAACCAACCAAACAACAACCGAACTGCTACACTAAACACCACCAAAAATGGAGAGTAGCAATATTTACAAATGTACATAGGTGAGAAGAACTCACCACAAGACCAAAGGTGAGGGAAAAACTTACATGAAGCCATTCACTGGCTGTGAGAAGAAAGAACCCATTCTGAATAGTGAGTTGTGCTAGCATGGTGCAACCCAACACTTCCATTTGGAAAACTTGTCTTCTTGGTATTTCAGGTTGATCATGCACAGTAACCTTATCCACCAATCATCACATCCAAAGAGTCAAATCTCATCATAAAATTTTGATTTTTCTTGGTCACTCTGCAAAGAATTTTCAAGTCCCTTTCCAACAATACACTGAAATAGAGCTTGTTCAAGAATTTTCAAAGCAAGGATTATGTCATTTTCAGCACACATACCCTTGGGATCAGCACACAAAAGAGACTTTTCAAAATTCAAAACACCCTTAAGATAAAAGTGAGCCTTTTCAAACATATGGTCAATCTCAGTCTAGATAAATCCATCATCTTTTGCCGAAAGCAAGTTTGAAATCTCTTTATCTAAAGCAGAGGAATTGAAAAGGTTTATACCTGGAGTTTTCATGAGAGGAAATCCTTCTTCGTTCGCTGAGAGAAAGTGGGACTGAATTGCATTTGCTGAAACTTTTAATGGTCCTTGGGACTTTCCTTGTAGCATACTTGCTTCAGCATTCTCCATACCAAAGGGAAATAAATAGTCTTTCCCACCCGGAAGTGATTCTTGCATTTGGAAAAGAGGATTTTCTCTAACCATGACATCTTCGTGGAACCTTGTTGGTAGGTATAGCGGGTTAAGCTGACTTTAAGACCACTTATCATCCAGCTCTTCAAATTTTGTTTTTGTCTTACTTGTTGGTCCTTCCATTGCTTGAAGAGAGTCTCTTTTACCCAAGCATGTGAGAGGTTCTTCCTTTTGGGAACCTTTGCTGTCACGAGTGAGTGTGATTTCCTTTGACTCATAAAGATTTTCAGACTAGGGTCTAACCTTAGGCTACAAATTAGCATTTAAACACCTCATAGGAATGTAGAAGTCCTCTTGTTGTGACCATTCTTCTTGAGAAGAAGGGAAACGAAATAAAAAGGCTTCATATTCTACCTCTCCATCACCTTGAAAGATGCCTTTCATTCCTTCCTCATGAATCTTTCCTTTGTCATACTGATTTGACATGCTTTCCTGATTAATGTTGATTGCTGAAACAACATTAGAAAATTCAAATAGAAGAAGATTCAAAGAATGGTTGAGAGGTATCCATTGGTAAGCTTGTATTTAACTCATTTTTAGCCAGCTCTTCCTCTATAGGAGGCATACTTAGATGCTTCATGGAATCATTTGATTGGGAACTATGTTCGCTATTATTCTCATTGTGTGAACAGCAGCACCTTGTTATATTAGAAGAACTATTTTCTTTAGGTTTGACTTCTTGAGAATCTTCATCATCATATTCGACATACAAGTGATATGATCCCATTATATGGTGAGAATTGTTTTCAGATAAATGAGGTATTACCAAATCCTCTACACGAAAGACTAATGTAAATTGACAATAAAAAATAGAGGGTGTTGGTTTTACTTTTTTGAAGACAAGCCTTCTCATCTTGGGTTTTGCCCTCGGATGATATTGTTGTTCATAGAGGCAAGCTCTTTTCTGTGAAGGTTTATCGCTTATATGCTCATCTTTTAATTTAAAATCTGGACCTAAGAATTTTGCAATATTGTCTTGTTGAAACCAACCAAATAAAAATAAATCATCTTCAATTTTAATAGCCTCTTTCTTGGCAATTTCAAAGTCACATACCTTAGTTCTTTTGAGATGAAATCGGACTTCTGGATGTAATGTTGCAATAAAGATTGACAACAATTTATCTTGGTTGGGATGGTCAACTTGTGGAATCTTTGTCAAGGTTCGTGTGAATCGATCGACAAAGCTTCTTATCTCTTCATTTTCTCCTTTCTGAATCTTGAATAGTTGGCATAATAGGTGGCCCACATTAACTATTGGTTTAAATCTTGCGAGATTTATTTTCCAGCACATGCCAACTAGTTATGCACCCATCTTCCAAATGCTGAAACTAAATAGCAGAATCACTGATAAGAGATTTTAAAAATAGGCAAACATACACATCTTCTTCCAAAACACCAAGAATCCCATAGGCTGTTTTGAATGCTCAAATGTGGTTATCTGGATCTTGATCGCTTCTTCCAGCATACTCAGGAAAATATTTCTTTGATCTGGCAGGCATGAGTGTGAAATGAGGCAGACCAAAAGGACCAAAATGCAACTGCCATGATTGAGTTGTAGCCAATGCCATGATTATACTAGGCTTCTTTTACCAAAAATATTAGAGTCGCCAACCTCTGTCCTCAGGGACGTAACCTTCAGATATCCAAGGAAAGAAAGCACTGAAACTTCACTTTCTTCCCTGGCAGAGTCGCCAAAAACTATTAGTAAACAGTTTTATCCTTCCAAAATTAAATACAAAGAATGACTCAAAATGCCCAAATAGAAGAACAAATGCCACTAATGGTTGGAAATACTATCATGAGATTGATAGCTTTCCTCTGAATTGAGAGGTACAGCTCCCTCTTAGAAAGATATTCAAAGAATTTTAATAGCTGGTTATGCCTTTTACCAGAAGACACTAAGGCTTTCTAACATCCACTCATCAACATGAGATGAATATGATTATAAGGTTAATAAGTTGATAATGAGAGAAAAACTAGCAAATAGCCATATGAATATCTACCAAGTCTTTCACATTACAGAGGGAAAGCTGTAAATATCTTTATGCAAAAGCGTGAATACATAACCACAAGACTACATATATCACATTCAACATGGTAATAAAGGATTGCATCTAAAACAGAAATAAAAGGACTCAGAACCCTTCCAAATCAGAAACACAAATGTACATGACTACAAAATCAAACACACTCATATCTCTCTTTATTTTAGAATATGATGAAACAATAATAGTATTGTTCAATCCCCTTATTACAGTCAATTTGCATTAAAAAAAAATTGCTTTCTCTGTTACAGAAACAGAACTATCTTCTCCATGTAGCAGCAATTGTAGAACTCCCACCCCCCAGAA
This sequence comes from Cupressus sempervirens, assembly GCA_028749045.1. Lineage (NCBI taxonomy): Eukaryota > Viridiplantae > Streptophyta > Pinopsida > Cupressales > Cupressaceae > Cupressus > Cupressus sempervirens. The sequence goes on along the minus strand of CM053785.1, from coordinate 463,373,565 downwards.
AAGAAGAACCCTTACTACATCTGAATCTTACAATAAATAACATCTTTGGGTTATCTTTTGGTTTCCATAACCATTTCTTGAAAATCAGTTTAATCATTCTCATGAATAATCTTCTTCTTATCACCTTGGAATTTTAATAGTTGAGCCATTTTAAAGTTTCATAAATTATAAAAAATCTATTTACCAAATTTAAAATGAATCCCATGTGCATTCTTGGACAAGTGGCATATGTTGGCAGCAAACTGTTGTCATGATCTTGTAACTGTCATTGATATACTGCTACACTTAAATAGTCATAACTTTTAATCCGTTATGAATTTTACAAAATAGCTTGGAGAGAATTTATATAATAAGGTTTCCTCAAACATATCTGAAATTTAGCTCAATCCAACAATTGGATTAAAAGTTGTGGGCCCCGCAACATGACTATTTTTTTGACTGCAACACATTTGCATTTGTTGGTGTGTTGATAGACCTGCATATAGTCCATTATAACTTTTGACCTTGGCCAAATTTTGAAGATCGCTTCAATGCACATTTAGAAAACTTGATTTTGGGAAACATATCCAAAATTAAATCAGATCCAATGGTGGAGCTAAAAGTTATGCTCCCCGCATTGTGACTGTTATTTTAATGCTAACAAAAATATGTGGTTGCAGGCTATATTAAAACTTATAATAGTATATGCATCAATATCTGCACATAAATCACATGTTGAAGCCTTCTTGTTGTGCATCTCATTACCCACCATCACCTTCTACTCATGTTTGAAGTGAGACTCTTTTATCAAATAATTTACATATCACTCTTTATTGAATCTAAACATGCTCAAGCCTTAATGAGGATTCTGCCACTACACCTTGCCAAGATGATCATGACATGTTTGGAGCTGCGATTTGTTGAGGGTTCACTCAAGTTGTATCTTGAAATTCAAAGAAATAGTGTCCATTGATCTAATTCTAGAAATCTTAACTAAGCTTTGAATCTTGATCTTGAACCTTGAACCTTGAATTTTGACTCTGCAAACCCGAACATGAACTTGAAGTTGAAGTTGAAGTTCAAACCTTTGGTTCAAGTTCGAGTTCAACTTCGCACGGGTATGCTGCACCTTGGAATGTATTAACAATTCAGCCTTCTACAAACTCGATCTTAAAATGAAGCAAAAATTGAAGTTCTGAATTTGATGGTTCCACCTCAGTATATCTTCATAACTCTATCTTCTTCATAGGTTATATCTCATAAACTATCATCAGTGATTAAAAATTGAACAAAATTTACTTTAGGGAGTTGAATTGAAAGCTTAGAATGCTGGTGTTAAAAGCAAGGTAACAAGAGGTATAATCCTCCATTACATGCACTTACAAAAGGCATACAGTCGAACCCATTCGCATTCATTTCAATACAGTTCAATCCATTCATCATACATTCCCAGCTTCTGGAAGAGGGATTAAAAGCCAAAATGGACAAACAATTTGTTGCATAAAACTTGCCGCGAACAAAATTGCCTCTCACAATTCCCATGGAGGTGTTCATGGTGGGGAGAAAATCCCATTTGTTCAACTCCACATTGTAAACTAAAGCGTTGTGAATCTAGTTAGAAAATTCACTATACCCTCCACCCACATAAATGTATTATTATTTTTTGCTTCTTACTTCACATGTTGACATTGAGTGAATGTGATTGAATTTTTGTGTGCTTTGATCTAAGTCAAAAAGTTGGTTAGCTTTTTAATCTGATAGATTACTAATTCACTCCCCCCCAAGTAATCTTGGACCTTATAAAACTTACACAAACTAAGAAAAGCAATTAACATATAACTAATAATGAGAACACCTAGTAGACTAGGGACTAAAACTTTTCTTCACAAAAAATTGTTATCTCTATAAGAAGAAACTTCCTAAATACTTTGCAAAATATGTTCAAAAACTTTTAGAATTCATTCTACAACTATTTGGTTGATAACTAGGATCTTTAAAAAAAATTATGCCCTACCTCCTTTGAGCTAGGGTTTCAAGTGAAACCAATAATTTTGGAAATAAGCACCATAAAATATGTCGAAGTTCAGGTTAGTTGTTAGTTTACATGTCATGTTGAAAGGCATACCACATCATATACTTCATCTTATTAAATGCTCACTTTAGTAGTGTTTGATACAGCCTTAGCACTTATGTGCTAAGTGTTGTGTTGTTCACAACACTTAACCTCAAAGAAAGATCAACCAAAAGGCTTTCTATTGAAACTTTTTAGATGCCAAGTTTGCAAGACTTTGATAATGAAATTGAACCTTTGACAATGATAATGATCCAAGGTATGTAATGCATGTTCTTGTTCCAAATAAATAGTTCTTATATCCTCTTAGATTGTTAACTGTATGTAGAAACACAAATAAGTACCTATAATATAGTGATTTGTGCTAGCTTTCATGAAAATAGTCATGACTTTGTGTGAAGCCTAGTAATGATGTCAAAAATGTATTTCAAAGATACCCGTGTACCTATCCAATCACATTATGAATATATACAAACCATGTTCCTAGGAATCAATCAACTTCATGAATTGCAATATCAAAGTGATGTTCATCATTCTAAATATTTGATCATAATTTGTTCATAGAAGAAAATAATATACCAATATCCTTACAATGACGAACATTAAAATCATGTCAATACTATCCTACTACAAAAACTAATTGTTATATATAACTATGTCTCAAATAACAAACTGTTTAATAAACTGAATGCAAAAAATACAAATTCCACTAGTGATTGGTTCAAACCATCATTTAATACAAATGATTACTAATTAGTGTGTTTGACATCAAGGAAAACATAAGGAGAGGAGAAACTTTTTTTTTTGTTTTCCTCCTAGAATTTATTTCCTTGAAACCTTGTCTCCTAGCATGCTCTTTCTTAAAACCTTTTTGATTTAATCAATAGAATTTTCTAATCACCAAAACCAACTAAGGAAAATATTAGTCAACTCAATTTTTAATGTGTAATCACAAGAATTCCCAAAATGGACCTTAGAAAGTGTGAGCATTATGTAGGACTTCCAACTCCAAAAAAGAAATAAAATTTCATCAATTTATATATTTAATCAAGTTATCAACAAACCCCAACTCTAGTTAGAGAACTCATGTTTATCTATTAGATCTAGCAAAAAGAGCATTAGATATTAAAATGTGTAATACTCTTTAATTCTAGAGGCTAGCTTCATTTAAAGAGGTTGAATGTACAATTCGATATTAAAGAAATTTAGCAACATTTTAGACATAAACTAGCATTTTGGAAATTTTCAACTTATCTTTGTAATCAGTTAAAGTAATTAGAAATTTGAATAAAAGGTTAAAAATTATATATTTTATTTTATAAAGTATTTTATATGTAAATTGATTATTTGTGCTGTAGGAATTTCATATTTTTTCAATGTTTAAATCTACTTCTCAAAGAATGGAATTTTTGGTACTTTTGATATAAGATAAAATAACCTTGATAAAAATTAATTAACTAATTACACCTCTAGTGTGAATATATATATGTGTGTGTGTGTGTTTAAAACTTAGTGGTATTACTAGAAATCTTAGATGATGATAGCATACTCCTTATTATTTGTTAGATAGAAAGAAAAGAAAAAACACCTAATTAGGTCTTTTTCTGCCTACATTAAATTGTCATGTGCCACTTTTGTGAATGTTCTTAAGCTTGATGTGACAACAAATAAATCTATAAAATCAAACACAAACTAGAAGACCAAAATCTACTTAAGGATAGAAAAATAAGAAAAAAAAAATGTATTTTTAGAGTTTACAAGATTGGACGATCTTTGAGATTTGATCATGCATAAAATGGATGATTGGACTAGATAATACCACAAATCAATGTTGAAGTCATCAACTATATGAAAACTATAATAAAAAATTGCATACCCCACAAGGACATAAAATGTATGATATCAATAAAATGTGTAATATTGTTTCTTCTTTTAGAAGATTAGCATTTAGTACTAGGAATTCAATGATTACAAAATAAAAAATGGATATAGAATCTAGGCGCAAACCACTCATCTTTATTAGTTATTGCCAACTTATAGGATTTTATATTTTATTAATTCTAGAACTAATGAACTTTTTCATTACTATGGTATTAAGGTTCATCAACACTACAAAATTTTGAAGTCTACCCTCCTTCAACTTGTTCTATCACTTCAAGTACTTCTTATTGTAATTGATTGATTATATCTTAGACAACTATAATTTGGATGATGTGCCTACACCACAACCTTCTATATAATGTGCTTTCAAAGTATCTATTTACATATTTTATAATATGACAAGAACACTAAAATTGATGGATGTTATGGTATAGGATCAATCTTCATTGTTGAAGATCACTCTTCAAATATTGTTTCTTTGTTGAAAGGAAGAAAAAATCTTTTTTTTAATTGGACTTACTAAATTATAATTATAGGAATCATCTTATTTTTAAACGTATCTCCTAGAAAACTGTATCCACTACTTTAAGAGCTTTTTATCTTTGTTGAAGATAGATTTTATCTATCATGTGTTCTCACTTGCCAGCATAGAATGATGAGGACTTTTGAGAAGAGAGCGTGCAAATCTCAAACTTTTGCAAAGTGAAGCCTATTATGATGAGCCCCACCCATAGAACCTAATCAAGTTATTTCTAAACGCACCTCCTATTAGCATATTGAATAAAATATCATGAATGTATGACTCCCTCTAAGTAAATTATGTAACCTTTGAGGATTCAAACTTGCAACAAAATGAAAGTTCTACAAATATGAAGAATGTATTTTTACTCTTAGCCTAGTTATTTCATTGTCGAATTTATTAAGCCTTTCAATAAATTTTTTTGGCTTGTTTGCAAGCTCAAATATGCGCTTTATGGATTCAAAGAAAAACATCAAGTATTTCATGAAAAAAATGTATGGTTTTCTTTCTTCTACTTAATTTGATACATTTGTATTCAAATCTCATACTTTATACCAAAATTAATGGTAATAAAAATACTAGATTAGACATGCATGTTCTTTTTCTGTTAGGAGTACAATATTTTGGTTTAAATGTCAAATCTACCCTAGTAGATTGAGATGAAAACTTTAAACAAATTATAATATCTCATGAGATTATTTTAGTGGTGAATCTTCATGATTTGGCTATCTTGTCTCATCGGTCAATAGAGCATGTAATGTTGGTCAACTGTGTCGCCAGATATTTGTAATATTTGGGTCCAACACCCGCACTAGTGGCCCATTAGTTTTCACATGATTGGTCAAAAATCTTGATCCAATCGCCACTGTAATATACTTTTTGGATATAATTATTTTTAAAAAATTGTCATCCTTTGCATGTTGTTTTCTTATTGGACAATGTTCTTTCACTATTACTAAAACCAATTGATTTTCCCTTGGGCTAGGCGTCGTCTACCATTTTCTTGACGTGTGTTAACCACCAGCCCTGTTTAGCCAACTATTTTCTATTGTAGGCTTACATAGGATGGTACATTTGCCTACATTTGACATTCTCGCTTGTTAATCTCATGTAATTTGCCAACCTAGATTGGTAGTATATATGCACATCCATAAGATACTATTATTCTACACAATTAGCTCTTTTCTAGTCTAGCGACTGACATTTCTTATTGTTGCCAAAATTTCAGAGTGTTGAGTGCATTGCCCATTGACTCGTGGATTGTGGTTTTCATAAAAGGTAAGTGATTTTTAATTTATTTTTATGTGGTACTACTATTGGTTTTTTTACTATCCACTAGACATGTCACATGCTCATATAGGTTTGTGAATTTTATTGGGTAGTATCATAGATTGTAGTACCATAGTACCCTTTTTATGCGAATGAATCATATTATTGTTATTATATGTAGTCTAACTACTATCATAGTCTTTGACTCATCTCTCTTTGACTCTTTTGTTCAATAAGTTTATTTTTTTGCAGCCTTTATCTATTTGCAATGTCAAACAAGAGGGGTAACAAGGGTTTCAATAGGATCCTTAAAAGTCAAGAGATGCCACCAAAACACAGAACCTTATTCACATATTTTGGTGGTGGAAATATTGGCAACCTACAAGATTTACAACTTAGATCTCCAATACATATTGAAAAAGGAGATTTGTTACAAGTTGGAGAACCTGATATCTTAGTCGAGGATGAACTTGATCATGATTTAGAGGCACTTCCCCAGAGTAGGGAGTCACAAATTGATATTATATACTTGAAGTTGGGTGAGAAAACCAAAAGTGATTCCATAAATGATGTTCTTGCACAGAAGGGGAAAAGAAAATTAGAATTAAAAAAAGATCGATCTCATTGGGATCTATCCAAAAAGAATTTTCAATTCAAATGGGTGCAAAATTTTTGGTTCATTGAACTAGTGCCCAATCCAAGTGATGGTGAGTCGTCTATAAAATGTAGATGTAAGATTTGCATAGAGATAACAAGAAGGAGAAGAGGTTGCAACTTAAACTCGATACCATAGAAAAGCATGTCGATAAAGTTTACAAAAAGGAAACTATGGATGGAGTTGAAAAATCCATGTTAACTTGAAAAATGAAGGACAACTATTTGCATATCAGGAATGTTGAATTATACAAGTTACATGAGCAATTGCGGGAGAAGCACTCTGCAGTAAAAGGTTCTATTGAATATTTCCTTGGGAAAGCAATGGAAGTGGAAAATATGGGAAAAGTTGTTCAGTTAAGTATGATCTTTTATATTTCGAGTAGAGGGCGTCCTATGATGAACTACCTTTCAATTACTGGTTTATTACACTTTTTTAAAGTTTGAAACTATCCAAACAATCACTAGTCAGTAAACAACGGATGGGAATGAGCTAGCTATCTTGCACAAGTTGAAAAAGAAGATATGATGGCAAAAATAAAATAGTCAAATTTCATTGCATTGTCTCAAGATGAAGTTACAGTAGTTGATAATACTTCCTGGGTGTGCATGCATGTTTATATTGTAAACAATCTTTGGCATCAACCCTTTCTACTATTTGTTGCTAAATTAAATTGTAGTGTGATAACTAAAAATTTATATGATATATTAAAGAGTACTCTAATTGATTGTGGAGGTATGGGTAACATGGAGATTGCCGAAAGTTTTTGTGTTGGAGCAGATGGAACTTTGGTTATGCAAGCTCATAAAGGCAATTTTTGCAAAAAGATTCAGAATTATTTGGCACCCTACACTATTCTCATTCACTACATGGCCCATCGAATGAATCTAGCTTTTGGAATTGTCAGTGATTTTGGTTGTGTTTGTAAAGTGGAATCTTTAATCAAAGATATTTACCAATATTTTTGTCAACATCTAAAATGAGTCTGAGAATTTCAACACTTTGCTCAAGGAATTAACTAACGAGAGGAAGCTTCTGAAAGACAATGATACCAAATGGATCTCTTTGTATGGACCAGCGCATCTAGTATTCTCTGAATATTTGTCATTTCTTGGACTAATCCACTCTATGCAAGACAGATTCCCTCAGCTATATTTGAGTCTAACTAATGTTAAGATTCTCTTAACTTTAGAAGCTATTCTCTCCATGCTACAGGACATGAGAAATATTATGAAAATAGTTCAACAAAGAGCTATCTACATTGTATAATATAATAAGTTGTGTAAAATGACATGCAATAGCCTATATACTTTGTATCAATTACAACCATTAGATGAATCAAAGTTTGCAAAGTGGATAGAAATCACAGATTTGAACAATCTTGGGAATATTTTACATGTTGGTGCAAACAATGAGGTATGTGCCAAGGTACGTAGAGTTGACATACCGATGCAGTATTATGCCCGCGTCAACCCTGAGTCCAACCCCAATGAATTAGGAAGCAAAGTAGAATCAGAACTAGAGAAGGTACTTTCACGTGTTAAAAGTGAAGACTTCAAGAAGATCGTTGACTTTGTGCTTAACTCTATCAAGCAAGTTTGCTACAATCTTTCATCACAAATTACATACAGATTCCCTCCAAAGGAACTGCTTGAAGCAATGTCTGTTATTTTTCCTTAATATTAGTCTCTAAACTATCTAAGTGATTTTCGAAGAAGGATGATGACCTTGATTAAGCATTTTTGCAAAACTAAAGTAATCAATGGAGTAACTATAAATGGAATTTTAGATGAATCTCGAATGAGAAATAAATCATATTCTTTTGCAAACATAATAAGGGAACAAGATGATCTTATGGAGAATCTAAATGAAGAGGGAACGGTAACAAAGCTTTGGAAAAACCTTGGTAAGAGCAATCAATTAAGTGAGTCAATATCAGAATATTTCAAGCTTGCCATTTTTTGTTTGACAATGATATTGGGTTCAGTGGAGGATGAGAGAGTTTTTAGTACTTTGGACTTCTTGAAGTCAAAGGTTAGAAATAAATTAGACAAAAAATTGGATAATTGTTTGAGGCTCTATAATTCCAGGTATGAAGTAGATAGTTTCCCTTATGAAAGGGTTCTCAATGTTTGAAGAAACAAATGTCAAAGAAGAGGGATGAACAACATTTCAAACCCAAGTGGCAGTGGTAGTGGTGGTGGCAATGGCGGTGGAGGTGGTGGCAATGGAAATGGTTTATGTCGTGATATTGGAAGCAATGGCAATAAAGTTGACTTTGGCATGTAGATTGATAGTGAATGTGAAGAAAACACAATGAACAACCAAATTTTATACGCAATAAATGAGGAGGGTTATGATGATAGTGATGTTGAGTTGGTCTAGTTAGAGTGGCAACTATATCAGCTTCCTAACTTCAAGTTCTAACTTTTGTGTGAGTCAAGTAGTACGCTAGTAACTCTGGTCTTACCAATTTCAATTCAAATTAGTTTATGTTCTCTAGTCTAACCAATGTCTAAGACTCTATCTACTAATTAATTATGTTTGTAGAAGTTAATTTATACCCTTCATTTACAATCCTATTATAGATTCTTAATTATTTTTTGAAATATGTTGTTGTTATATGTTCAGATTTTCATTGATTCTAGTTTTTTTAAGAAATTGTAACATAATGCATTTTACAGAATAAGCTTTCTTTTTAAAAAAAATGTATTATAATTTATAATTATAAATCAGTGTGTAACACAATACATTTAACAATTACAAACAATTATACCAATATAGAGCCTAGAGAAGTAGAATATTAGAACCCTTTGCAAACGAGTCAATGTCAAATGACCCTGAATTCCCTTTTACAAATACAAGGGAGAAACAATAGTTGGAGGTCAGTTTGTAATTGTATATATATAATCAAATTAGTACTAAATTATGTGTGTGCAATCGCATTGCCGCATTGCCAATTGTACAATTTTTTCAAGTAGGAGTAGGGAGAAAATTTCCATCTGCTTTGTGTAGTACTAGTAGGCCTAGCTGTCCATCTATCCTGACGTGTTGGCTCTTTATTCATGTAAGAACTAACATTAAACAAAGTTGAAATTTAATCAAAATTTTGAAATTAAAGATCAATTAGTAACAAAATGATTATACTACTATCACTTACTAAGTTGTTACTTCTTAGTGCTATGACTAACACTAACAGATTGAGTAGATGATCCAACTCCAATGATGTTCTTTAGGGCACTCCATTCTGCATCATTTGGAAGCTCTATTTTTTGAGGTTGTACATAAATAGTTGTAACCTCATCAACAATGAATACTTTGAAGAGATATTTTTATATGAATTGAGGAATTTATCTATAATTGCATTTATTATTGACAATGGTTTGATGTAACTTGCAATTCTTTCTGGAATGGTTTTCTCGGGAAAGTTTCCTAAATCAGAGTTCATGGTGTTGTGCAACTGTTTCATGTAATCTTCTTTTCCAATGAATTTAACATTTGAGTCAACTGGATTTGGTAATCCAACATTTAGCAAGTGAAGTATGATGTGATTCATCTTTATCAAGTCTCTGGAAGTAGATTTCAAAGCGTCATCTATTTCCATTAACTTTTCACAATTTTGACAGACAACTAAGGTCATTGTAGAGGCATCACAATAGTTGTTTATTCTTTAGTTTGCCAGATCCTTATCACTGGATCTCTGTAATTTATTCTAAATCTATTTTGCGATATTTTTCTAAGGAAGTGGTGAAGGTACTTTTTTATCCTCGACATCTTTTTTTACATTTTCAAAGACATCTTTGATATTGCTATTTAAATCAAGTCATTCAAACAAGCTATCTATTCTGCATTAGTTTCTCCCAATTTTCTTGTTTGATAAGCTTAACTATGTTTATTATAGTATCCTTGACATGACGGTCTTTGGAAGATGTGGTTACATTTTGTGCAATTGCATTCTCCATCTTTTATGCATCAGACATCTCTATTTCACTCTTTTTTTGTATTTCCTCTACTTTCCCTTGCCAATTAGTTGCTCTCTTCCTCCAATTCCTTCTTCAAATCTTGGATTGTCTTTGCGGTAGTTACCTCTTTTTTCTTCTCATCCTCAAGTTCCCTTTTCAAATCATGGATTGTCTTCACAATAGAGTCCTCTTTTTTCTTTGCATTTTCCAATTCCTTCTTCAAATCATGGGATGTGTTTGCAATATGAGTAGACTCCTCTTTCTTCGTGTTCTTCAATTCCTTCTTCAAATCAAGGATTTTCTTTGCAGTTGACTCCTCTTTTTTCTTTGCATTCTCCAATTCCTTCTTCATATGGTGGATTGTGTTACTGTTTGCAGTTGCATTAGACTCCATTGTCTTCTCATTCTCCAATTTCTTCTTCAAATCAAGGATTGTCTTTACAATTGACTCCTCTTTTTTTCTTCATATTCTCCAATTGCTTCTTCAAATTGTGGATTGTGTTTGCACTAGACCCCTCTTTTTTCTTCTCATTCCCTAATTCCTTCTGTAAATTATGAATTATCCTTGCATTAGACTCCTCAGTTTTCTTTTCATTCTCCAATGCCATTTTCAAATTATGAATTGTATTTTCATTAGAGCAGTACTTTTTCCTTTCATTCTCCAATTCAATCTTCAAATTATTATTTTCCTTGACAAAAGAGTCCAGGTCAGTTTTCAATTTATTGTTTACCTATGCACTACTCTCTACAAACTTGAACAACTATGTAGTAGAGGCTTTTTCATTCTAAAATATTTTTTTGCACTCATCCAATTCTTTAGTCAGATTTTTTAGTTGTTCATTCATCTTTTCTTGTTGGACAATTGCCTATGTAGAAGAAGAATTCTTTATCCTGTTTTACAATTCTTTGAACCTATTGTCTTCTTCTTTGTCCTTGGCCTTCACATTATCAAGGTCTGCCTATAACTTTTCTATTATCTTTGAAATCCTTTTGTTTCCCTCTCTACTTTCAGAAGTGTAGAGTAGACCATTTTGTTGCTCTCTTTTGATATATTGATTTTGTCAATATTTTTCACTTTTGAGAAATCCATTTGAAGACTGGTAACTTGTACATCGTTACGATTTATTAGATTTTTTGGTGGACTATTATCTCTAGCTAGGGGCATAACAACCATGAAGTTCATCATTTCGGTGTTTGGATCATATGTTGGAAATATACTAGTACTAGATCCCTGATGTTCATCAACTACATCACTTTTCAAAGTCTTCATCATTTGCCTATTTCTTTTGCTTGTTTGATCAAACTTTTTTGCAAAGTCATTTAAACTAAAATATGGGTTTGTTGACATAATTGAGTGTTTGAAAGGTGATTTATCAGTTGTATTGTTGTATGCTCCTCAAACTCCAGTTACACTTACTTGACCTACAATTGTATTTTGAAGATTGCCAACATATTGAAGATGACCCATTCCAAATCCTAGTGTTTTAGGACTATTTTCAAGGTTTTGTCTAGAAAATACTAGTGCATACATTGGTGAAGTAACCATTGGCATTGCTTGCATTGTAATTGTCATAACTTTTTGCTTTTTTTGCACAAGGTTCACCCATGCTAGTACAGTGCTAGTGTCAGTCCTAGTGCCAGTGGGATCAACTACAACTAGATTTGAAGATTTAACAAATTTTTTCTTGGGATGACCTTCAAAAGTAGAAGTATAATATTTTTTTCCCTTTCTAGATGAATCATCTTCAATCTCATCAGAGAGTCCAATAACTGGTTTACTTCCACATTTGGATGGGTTCAATACTACAATTGGATTTCAAATCCCTTCACCACTTGCACCAATGGGCCCTATACCTACATAACCCATTTTTTGTATCATAGTTGCCCCTTTACAATGTGCTTGTTTAATAGAATCGCTCATTTGAAGATTAACAATATGCTTGGTTAACCCAAGATCCTAAGTACCTTGAATGTCTTCATCAGAGTAGAGGTCCTTTTGTCTTTGACTATCGCTGTCACTGCAAGTGCCAAATTGATATACTATAGATGGATGTTCTTTATTCCAATAATTACTAAAAAGTTCATCCTCCTCAATTTTCTCAAAACTCGTTGAGGTCTTTTTTTCACCCAAATTTTGCCTCATTTTCCAAAAATTAGTCATCTTGGTTTGACACCATAATTCATATTTACATGCCTCTTTAATTGTTTTTGGGGTAGAACTCTTAGAAGGTCGAGATACTTTCACGTAGAAATTTAAGTATGTCAGAGGCTTTGATTTGTGTGACTCTGATATATGCAATGTTGTAATTTGGGATGAGAATTCTTGTGTTGAAATACTATTCTCTGTTGCATGTTTCTCCATCTCTTTCCCACGAATCCATGTTTTTTAATTTTTCTATCAATGGCATCTCCTGATGTTGATATTTGCTTACTGAGTTCCCATTGGAAATAAGTCTTATTTTTATTATGTTCAGCGGATCATAATTCTAGTGATTGACAAAATCAAAGCTAAAAAAATTTACCAATTCATTTGCCACTTTGAAAGCCTTTCTCTTAGATGTGAGGCCTCTAATTGCGAAAGGCAAGGAATGAAATATCATTTTCTTTTGCTGTCCACTAAAAAGTTTATTTGTGCTCTCCATCTACCATACATATTCCAGTGCAAAAACCCTTTCTGTAACATGCATTGGAATTTTGCATGGTTCAACCACTGAACCATAAAACCTTAACACAATGTAGTTTTCCATTAAGAACTAATCAACCAATTGAATTTGACTTCCTAATTGAATGCAATCTTTACAAGACACAGGAAATCTAGGCATTGAAGTGCCTATGATTTTTTGGTAAATAGGTGCCAAAAAGAAGTCTATAAAATAGTTGTAGTTATTATTATTACTAGTCATCCTCATCTTATGTGTCCACTCATGTAATGGACTTGGAGTCTCTGATTTCTTTTGGGTTTTATCATCAAACTTATAGACCTCAATATCAAGCTTATTGTTCTCAGTCTCAAATATTGGGCGATGCTTTGCTAAAAGAAGGTAGCACAAGTAACTTGTGAACCTAAATGTCTTCATCTTGCTTACAGTTGTACTTTTTTTAATCATTAGTAATTGTACTTGCATAGATTCAACAATGTGTTAAACATAATTATATCTTACTTCTACCTTCTCAACTGACCGACCTCGACAATGGATATTATAAATCATTTCAAGAACACTAGCCCCCACTTCCTTATTACTATCCAATCCCAATCAAAATGATAACAAATAAATAGTATTATGAACCCGTGGCACAAAAATATCATATTGATAAGGAGGCTTATGGTCTATGTCAAGTGTAACATTAACACTAGTATGATTAGTAGACGACTATGAGTTTATTAAACCCTTAATACATGAATCTTGAAAAACTTTATCCTGTTTTCCATAAGCCCAAGTGCTAGTTTATCCAACTCGATGCACTCATTAAAGCTTCCTGGTTTAAACCCTAGCACTAGGTCTAATAGAGTGAAAAATTCACTCTCAATTATGGATAAAATTTCTTCCTAAGTGTTTTGGTTTACAATTTCCTTTCTATTTTCATCATAATTCTGGGCGCATAACATTACAATTTTAGGGCAAGGGAATACTTCGAGTACAACAAGGTTTGCTAATCCACTAACCAAAGCAACTAGTTTATTTGTATGTGCGCCAATAGTTTTGTTATATTTGAAATAATTTCTCCCATTTTGTGGATCTTTCCACTTATTAAACAATGAATGTCTAATTCCCATGATTCACAAATCTCCATGGATAACAGGATAAAAAATATCATGACATTCATTGGTGAAACCTAGGGTTTGTAGCACTTGCCTGAGTTCTATAATGTCTTTCTTTTCCTTTATGCTTGCACTCAGACTAGAGGTTTTTGACTTTGTTTTGCCCATGTCTGCTATTGGTTATTACACAAAATTCTTCTTCAAGCCCTATTAAAAAAAAAATGTAAAGTGTAAACCTAAGATAGTAAGATTTCTATTACTATAATTGCACTGTGAATTTTTAAAAAAATTTAATTACCTAGAATCAAGATTCGAGATTTGATAATACTAGTGCTAGTAGATACTTAAATTAATTTGGTATTGTCTTGTGATACTCAGGTTTCAGACTTTTAGTCTTCAAAAAAAAAGAAAAGGAATTCAGTCATAGTCTTTAAAATATTGAAATTTGAAAAGCCTATAGTATCGGACTCTCGAGAACTCTGAACTTCATAGTCTAAAAACATAAAAGGTTAATAGTTGAAAGTTAAAACATAAGTAATTAATAGTTTAAAGTACTTTACTATGTACAATGTACATGTAACATGTAACTATTGTCAATAGTGTACATAATTATAATAATAAAAAGTAACAATTAATTACATTATACATTTGAGTTTTGAAATTTGTATATTTTAAATAAATTAAATAATAAAAATTGGACTTAATAATCAACGACCCCTGTAGCCTTGCCCGATATGATTTTTGGGTCGATGTGTGGAATTTATCATTGTTGTCAAGAGTAATAAGAAATTGTAACACTTGTCACGGACACGTGTCTTTGACACATGTCACGATCTTGGATGTTTCTTGACAACAACAATAGCATTCCCATAATTACCCAAAAGTCATCTCGGGTCGTTGATATGTCTTTTACTTAACAGTCGGGATTAACTAATAAAGAATACCAAACACAATTATTAATAACTAAGTCCTGACACTTAATCAAGCATTGCAATGACCAGACACGTGTCATGATTTCAAATGAATCTAGGCACATGGGAAAACATTCCCCAAAATGATCCACAATTCATCTCAGGTCATCAATCTTTCTTTTAATCAATGGACGAGACTCAGACATAACTATAAGAAAGAATCTTGGACTACATGTGTCCCAATTTTGGGTAAAAATAGAATTTAACTTAGATCTTTTAAAATTTGGCCCAAATAGAGTTGCAGTCATTGATTTATCGTTCATTGAATGGTCCAGATCAATTCGTGAATCAAACCTTTCACATAAAAAGGATTAATAATTTAAATTATAATTTATCTTATTGTTGCACAATGCAAATTTAAATTTAAATCACAAAGTGCAATATCCAATTGCACACATTTTAACTAAATGATTTAGTTAAAACAGACAAATTATTTGAATTTCTTAACAATTTCCAAAATCCCTAATTTGGATTAGAATAAAATTAAACATTTAAAATTAATGAAACATCAAATTTTTGAAAATATAAAATTATAATTTGTAAATTGTAATCAATTATCATTCATCAATCAATAATTGTTTGATAATGATTACTTAATTTAATAATTTTAGCATTTTTACTTAATTAAAATTAATTTAGTTTATAATCAATATTTGCTAAATTGCTTCAGCTTGATAATGACAACTTAATTTAAATTTAAATAACCATGGCATTTTTCATTTAATTCAAAAAATGATAAAATTTTAAAAATATTATGATGATCATGATATTTAAATATATTTAGATTTGAAAATAGGAAGTAATGAATTAACAAATTAATATTCAATATTTAATATGAACATTTATATATAAGTTATAATTTGAACTTTTTATTTTCAAATTAAATTTCAAAATTATTCATACAATTTAAATTGCATGATCAGGAATCATGATCCATGATCCATGAATCATGATGTTACATGTATCATAAGTTTTAACTTTAACAAACTATTTTTTATTTATTTAATATTTTAAAATAAATTAATAATAGTTAAAACTATTATAACTATTAACTTGCATGGCCCTAGCCCTTGCGTTCATATATTATCAAAATTTATAGGTTTTGAAATTTAAAGGACATACATATACATATTACAAATTTTTATTGGATAATTTTTAATTGAATTTTTTTTACTATAAATCATTAATCAAATATGAAACCATAAAGGGATTATTGAAACCTTTTTTTTTGTTTCTAACTTTGTAACAATTGATATTTTATAATAGAGTCGCAGACTAACATTTGAACAGTGCATTGAGAAGCCAAAAATAGAGTCGTAGACTAACAGGAACAACGATTTGAGAAGCCAAAAATAATTATTTTCATTGATTATATTTGAGATTGTACAATGTCTATATTCATAGCATAGATATTCAAAATAGCTAATTAAATCAGTCTGATTTTACTATTTCGTAATTTACATTCAAGGGAAAGGCCCAATCCGAAGAAAAATAATCTTAAAATTTTTTTTTTGCCCAAAGGGAAAGGGATAAGGAAATAGGAAATAGGGATCAAGGAACCAGGGAATAGGGAGCATCAATAGGTTGAGGGCTTGAAGCCTTCAATCAGAAAGGTCTTCAAGCCCCTATACGAGGAATCTCTTGGAGATGATATTGTCGTTGAACTCGTGCAACCATGTGAAGTCGGTATTGTTGATGTCATCCAACAACAACAACTTTCACAGAAAATCCCTCCCAAGTCGCACCCACTTTCAATGGTGAGTCAATTGGCATTCATTCATGTCGAGCAAGAAATGATGCTTTTGTACAATGCTCCCTATGTCTTGCTCCCAACACTTGTCTACTACATCTGCAAAAAGGATGCCAACACCCAACCTCAATACCTACTCGACCAATACAAGGATTTTGACGTCGTCTTCTAAAATCATTTCCTTAAAAATGTTATGTAGAAGCATCAAAATGTCTACTTGATTGCTTCCAAGGTCAAGAAGGGACACGAGGAAGTGGGAGGTAATATTTGTGGACACATGGTACCTCTTCTCATTTCATAAGAATTCATGGCTAAGGACCATGAACAAAGCATAGAGGATAAAATGACTTGTGGAATCTTCCTTGCAAACCATTGCTAGGACATCCTCAGGTATCATGCCCAAAAAGGGCTTTTACAGACCCATTGTGGTGCATTTCAACCGAACTGGTGTATCTCTGACAATTACAAACCTAAGATTCTAAGAAACTCTGCAAACTGAATTGAGAATTTGAGAAATGATAGTGAAAGAGGAATTGAAGAGACTCTTTAATGGTAGTTGCATTAAATTGTTCCACATTCGCGATCTTTCATATCTTTTTTTTTTCGTATTCCTATTAATTTTCAAGTGCGGGAAATGTACTCGCATTAATGTCAGACAGTTGGAGTGCCTACCAAAGTGTCTGTAAATGGAATGTAATAATTGTAACTGTCAATACCACATCTATGATTTTAAACTTGATGTGATGTTCACTACATTCTAGTTACTGGTTTTCGTGCAAAACTTACCATGTGTCTCCATTCCAGAGAATCTAATGCGGCTCCAAGTCTTTTCAAGCAATTGGCCCCGAAATGCATCTTCTGTTGTTGATCTCTAATTAATCAATGGTCAATAAAATTAATGTATTAACGATACGAAATTGATGGTAGCCAAGTTGGTAATGATGACACTAGCGTTATTAATAATAGACAGTACACTAGTTAGTAGTTAGTAATTTGGCAACCATATAGCCTTAAAAAGTCACTAGCTAATACACTTGCAAATTTGCTTTTAGATTAAACAATTTGTCAGTTTATCACTAAAGATTAACCAAGACCATTATTATTCATTTTCTCACAAAACAAGTAATTCGCCTCTAACATTACAATCTCATTTTTGGCAAGGAAAAAAATAGCCATCATTTATTTATTTGTTAGCAAGAAAAAAAATTAATTCGCCACATTTAAAATAATTTTTGTTAGGGCAAGAAAAAAATCGCCAACATATAATATTTTATTTCCCTACATGGAACAAAAAAAAATGCCTTCGACATTAAAATTTTCTCGCCCATAAAATGTTGGATTCACCAGCATTTTAGGTATTTTTTTTCGATAGGGGTTTCTTAAAGTTATCCTTGCTAGTGGGAATGTATTTTATGAGCTTTGTGTGAGTGTAGGTTTTTGACATGGATTTTTAAGTTTCAAGTGATTGGGCATTCCACAAATGAAGCACACAACAATTGATTCGATTATAAATCTCAACTATAAACTTCATAGAAATTCATTTGCATTTTTTTTGGTAGGGGGTTGGGGGGTGATTTTCTTCCAAATCACATGAAACTTTAACAATTGAAAATCCAACATTAATATTGATGGTTTAGTTGTTTCTCATAATTCAACTGTGTATCATTTTGCTCTTCACAACTTTCCTGCATAATAGATATTCATTTGTGTCTCATTATAAGAGTAAATAATTAAGTTCCACCGCTTTCCTCATTCCATATTAAATGCTTATTTTCTTTTCTGGAATAGATTGTGTGATAGTTTTTAGCATCAACATTTCATAACATACTACATGATCCATCATCAAGACGTAAGAGGGGAAATGACTTAAAAAAAATTGTATACTGTAGTATGATCCAAAATGTTGATGCTAAAAGGCATCCCAGAAGAGGAAAAAGGAGTTAAAAAATGACCAAATTTGAAAATTCTTATTTTAAATACTATAGAAACTTATCATTATATATCTTATATCAAATCCCATACAACTAAATGGTGATATTATTATAGTAAGCTTTCATTCAATGATATCTTATATGAATTCATGAAAGATCGTAGGGATGGAATAAACTCCAAGTAGTTAGGACAAACAATAAATTCTTGCTTTACAGCTAGCAAAGACAATTGCATTTGTAATTTATCTGTCTTAAACAAATTGAGAATGTTTTGATCAATTCCAAGTTTTATAATCAATTTCAAGTTGAGAGTGATGTATATTTATTTTTCATTTGATCGGTACATTAATATTTTAAATCATTTATACTTAAAAATTAATATTAGAAAAATAATTATCTAATTTAATATATTCGTTGGAGGTTTACACCTCTTAAGTGTAATTTTCTAAACTTATTATCTGAATTGATTAAAATAATCTTGAGTGATTATAAAATGTATTTGTAGATATATAATTATTTTAAATATCAATATATTAAAAATAACTTCCAAAAAATTAAATAAATGACTAAAATATTAAACCTCTTAAGAATGTTATTAAAGAACTAGATTGAATTAATATATTTTTAGTGCACTTTTCTATTATCACAACTTTAGTCTATATAATTGTTGTACAAATAATTTTCTATTGTTTTATTGATACATTGCTTTGAGGTAAAAAGATGTGTTTTTAAACATTTACATACAAATTATTTTTGGTTAATAAAACCAACTTGGAGGAGGAGATGAAGATGAAGACGAAGGTTAAGGAAATGAAGAAGGATGAGGAGGAGGAGTACTTGAGTGTCATTATAGAGGAGTAGGAGGAGGAGGAAGGCAAGGAGAAGGAGAAGGAGAAGTACTTGAGTGTCATTATAGACATTATGAGAAATACTTGAGTGTCATTGGGCTTAAATGATTTGTTAAGCATGACATTGTTTCTAGCTCGACTTGCCATAGACGATTCTCATTTTCCAAATATTAAAGACTTGAGCTCATCATAAAAGGATGCTTAATGGTTACATCTTGAGGAGACAACATCCAAATGATGAGTGAGAAGTACTCTCTCGATTTGTGCAGAGTACCTTGCCAGAGATCTTCACACCCATTCAAAACTTTGATTAATGTAGATCACGTGAGATCTATCTGTGCCTTATTGAATCTGTTCATTCCATCCATTAAATTATTATCCATGTCATTCTTGGGTCATGGTATACCTAGAGTGATCCTATGCTCTCATTGTTGTCAACCTCCACCCAACTCATGGCGACGCCCTCAACGAAGATACATCCCTTAGATTCGCAAAGATACACAAGAGGTTTTCCCAATTACCTAATTTCATTATTCCAAAATGTCATTATTTTTTAACACAACATATTTATAACGTTTTAATATTATTTTACAAATTATAATATTTGTTTCTAGTATACTTTGCTATCGAGACCTTACCATTGCATCTGATTGCCGCAGGTGCTAGGAATAACCTATGGGCTAAATAAGGACGAAAATAAATTGATAATGAAAATATTTGCATTCGACTTCTGACCGGGCGGACTGGTAAGCTTCTCTTAAACCTACGACTTCGTTTACAAAAAATATGTACTGATTACGATTAGACAGCAAAAACACTTCGTACTTGTTTAGCGCTGTCGTGGCCAACTTACAAAGCAAAACGACCTGGAACTTTATCCTAAATTGGTGGTCCTCCTCCATCCCTATATCACAATTCTCCTCAATTTCTGTATCTCCATATGTGTTGCCAAGGATGTGTGCAGAACAATAGTCGCCTGTAAATAATTTTTAAAAAATCAAATAAAAATGGCTTCGCATTCCTATGCAATTTCCAGCGTTTCCCGTGTACACAATGTGGCTGCGCAAGCCAGCAGGCGTCAACTCTTTTCTCTCCGCTCATCAGGTGATTCTTTTGGAGGCATTACTTTACTGCCATTGTTTGTTAACTGGGTAAATACATGAGTGACCATTTTTTAAAAGTGGGTTTCAATATTTGTTGTGGAAATAGAATTGGTGCTATATGTGCTCATTGCTTTATACTAACATAAATGTTGTTTCCTAACCTTTAAACGTGCCTGGCAATTGACCAAAAAAAACGTTTTTGAATATCCCATTCATCAAACATTTTTGGGTATTAAATGCATTATATTTGTGGTCTTGTGTTCGTGCTGATTTCAGTTTGGCTTAAATAGTACATTCCAAGTTTTGGCTGGTTTAGATAGGTTATCTGAATTCATAGTTCGATTTGGCTGGAACAATACATTTTTAGTTTTGACTTGTTTAAACATCAGTCTATAGTCCATCTTGGGGCTATCTTTACTATGTATTATATTCACAAACTAATAAAGCTACTTCATTTTGCTCCCAGAACTTCTACCAATCTTTTGAATTTGAATATAACAAGTCGTGATTCTTATTTGCAGTTTCAAAGTTGTGTTGAAGGAATTAAGGTTTTAAGAAAGCAACTTTGTAGACACTGCTATATAACTCTGGAATATTTTCAGCTAGGAATTTAGAAAAATGAACATCGAATAGTACCATACATAAAATCAATTACCAAGCTTAAACAGCACATTCTAATTTTTTATTTGTTTAGATGGGTTATCTGAAATTACACCAGTTTCTGTGACCAATCTATCAGATGTCTTATCTAAACGAGAGAGGCAACAAAATGAAGTAGAGAGAAACTTCCTGCTTCAACAGGTTCTCTGACAATAGTTTTGTATGTCTCAGTTTGGACGTTACATATTAAAGGCAACCACAAGATGGGCTTCAACATTATAAATTCTGCAAACATAATACATAATAGAGGCAGCCCCTGGTTCTTCAACATAAGACCTAATAGAGGCAACCCCAAGATGTGAATCCCTGGATTTTTATTTTGCTACACAATAACCCATTTCGTCATATAGCTTATACATTCTCATATCTATAATAGTGGTCTCTGTTAAAATAAGAAAATGCTGCATGAAAAGTCAGGAAAGAATACGGAGAAACTTTTCCGGCCTTAACAGCTTCTCTTACATAGTAGTTTTGTATGTCTGTGTTTTGGCCTTCGATCAAAAGGTTTTTATTGTTAAAGCCTGGGAGACTTTTATAGCACATGCCAATCAACTGATTCTTATATTGCCAATCTGATTTTTGAGAAGCCTAAGTTGCATCCATTTACCATGTTTAATTAGTGTCAAAATAATTTGGAGATGTATCTAATGTCAAGCCTACTATCTTCATCTTCAGTCCAATCAGGATTAATGTACCTACCTTTTGTACATTATCCTCACCCCCACTGTAGCTGCCTTCAAAATCTACAGTTCCATCTGTGTATTTAGAAATCTGCTTCATTGCAGTCCAACTTAAAGATTATTCATCAGCCTGCTCATATTGATATTGCGCATGCAATATGGGACATATTAAAATACATTAAGCTTCCTACTGCATTTTCGCGAGTATAGTTTTCTAACATTCTTTTTCTTCATTAATTTCTGGGTTCACATCCCTGGAAAGATTTTCATCAGTATTAACAGGTTACACAAGAAGTTTGAATGACATGCTGATTGTTTCTCAGAATTCTGTTAATATTCATTATTTGGTTGAAAATCATCCTTTGTTTGATATCAATGTCCAGAAAATAACAATCCTTACCAAGATTCTCAATCTTGGCTTGATTTGACAGGAAAGATGTAGGTTCTTTGATGAATATATTTGGCAAAGATGATGTTTCAACTTGACACATTTCTGTTTGTTTTGTGTACGAAGTCCATGTTACATGTGTAGTTCTGTATACAAATTTCCACATTGCATGAATGTAACCAACCCCAGGGCTATTAGCCTTTTCCCTCTAGTATGTTTTTGTTGGTTTCTACAAGGTTGCAGCATATTGCAAGTCATTTGAACGTGATTTATGGGCAGAACAACTTGTCTCTGATGGCACATGCTACAACATAGCTTAGCTCTTCAACTTGGAGAATCAATGGTAATAGTATTCTTTTTGTTAAAGAACAGTAACGTGCATAGAAAGCTCAACAAAGATTCCAAAAGGAAAAGAGGACTATTGCTTGCATCTTCCATGAAGACGGCCTAGGTTGCTTTTCATCCTGAAATTCAATGGGTTTGTTAGAGCTTGGACTAGAACTCTGAAAATATTTTGAGTAAATTTCTGCCCTTCATTCATCAGAGCATCAACAGTTCTACTCGAATTTTTACCAGTCTTCTGAGTATTTGTGAGAGTTGGATCCTGAAATCTAGTTGTTATCTCCAGCACTCCTTTGAAGTTTCTATCAACAAATGCTAATCGAGATCCACTTTCCAGCTATCAAGACAAAAAAATGATTAAGAAGAGTCCTCAATCTCTATCATTGGGGAGTTGACATTCAAACTAATGAGTTGGGTCCCGACATTATTAACTCATTGTTGTTGATTTCAATTATCCATTGATCAAGAATTTGATGTGGAAATTTTGAAGGAGGTTATTGTTCTTCCATCTTTTTGGTGGATACTGGTGGTTTGATGTTTTCTTATCTTTACAAATTAATGGCAATTTGAACACACAATATCTAGATAATTGTCTTTCTGGATTAAACTGTGTGTGTTTCTTCATCATCAACGTTTCCTATCGTAATACATGATCCAAAATCAGGATGAAGAAATAGATAGAGAGCATATTACACAATACTACACATCATATTTCACAATTTTTCTTTTTTCATTACCAAATACTAAAGAAATTTTATTTTGAAGCAGTTGATGGTATAGTTCCAAGTTTGTTGTATATTTATGCTTTAGTATTTTTATAAATGATTATCATAGAGATGATCTTTTGTCATAGCTTAATTTGTGTGTGAACTGGTACTGGTTGTAGATGAATTAGATCATTTGTTGTAGCCAAATTTGTGTGCAAACTGTTATTGGTCATATATGAATTAATCTCTTATTTATATTGGCACAAGATTGTAGTAACTTTGGGCTTATGTCATGTTTTCTATTAGCTGTTGTTGTATTCTGATTCACAGAGGTTTAAACCCTACAATACTTTGAAAATTTCTCTATTCTTCATGCCTTAATACAGTTTTTTTTATTGTTATTTTCTTTATACTCAAATGGAATATAGTTAGATTGTTTCTCTTATAAACCCGATTTAGTTAATCCATTCCCGACTGACTTTTTATGCAACAGGAGGATCTGCAACTCCTAATTGTTGCGTATTAATTCTTTCATGACAATCATGAACCAACTTAATTTAAAAAATCTAAAGACTGTTCAAATTCATTTGGAAGTTTTGATTGGCACACTAGTAGACTCAATTTTAGTCTAATAGAGCACAATGGCCAAGTATTGTGAAAAAAAGAGCTGCAACATCAAAGGTCCTTATGGTAGAAATTCAACCTAAGAATGTTCGATTGAAAATCAGCAGTGCAAATACATACTCTGGAGATTGTTCTCCATGGATGGTGACCCAAGAGAAACAGCCTATTCAACATCAGCTCAATCAAGCATTACAAGGAAAAAGAAGATAATAATAACATCCTATCATTTGCATTTATTGTAGTAGAAGAGGTTATAAATCCAGACAATGTTGAAATCTCCTTCTTGTGAATGAAGCTGCAAGGGGCAATTGTTGGCATTCCTTTACGACGATCTTCATAATTGATGACAAGTATTAAGGGCAGGTAGAGGTATGGAAAATGCTTCCTACACTAGTTGATGAGGAGAGGTACGTGATTTAATACATGCAGCTACAAAGAAGAATACACAAAAAAAATACCATAACACATGGGTTATGTAGAGAAAACCCATACTCCAAATGCAAGACCAATTGTATAATTCAACAATGGGTACACTATAAAACCTAGGCTATGCCTCTACAGAACATCACCAATATACTAATATGGAGCAATTCTAGTAGCATAATGGTATCTATAACAAGTGTTATGGGACTCGAACTCGCCTTTGACTTGGAAAGTCAAAATTGGGCTTGGACTCGAACTCATCGACCAGACTCAATAAAGACTCGAAAAGCTCATGAAATTCAAATATTTTTAAGGATTTAAAGATTTTTTTCATACATCTTTTAGTCAATTAACATCAAATACACAATAATTGAGATAAATAGAAGCTACTTAACACACACACACACAATTTTGCATAGATCACATAAGTATAAAAGCGAATTTCTGAAGGAAAAAAACCGAATAACATAATATAAAGTTAAACATAGTGTCACTGTCAAATGTCTACAATATTCATGGATTATGAAATCCATGGAATCAAAAATTCAAAACATATATCAAAATAATAGCTAGAGTGTAGCAGACTAAGGCTCATAGTAGCCTATGTCCTCCTACGAATATGCCTAAGATAAGTCATGGAAGACTCTAGGGCCATCCTCTCTCCCTATGTTTGAGGCTAAACCTCAGGGTCATCCTCATCCTTATCCTCATAATCCTCATCATCAAACTCGGATCCATCACTCCTAGCTTTAGGGTCCTGCATTGTAGCCTCCTCGAGTGCTATTGCTTCTGCCTCTGCCTCCCAATCCACCTCATCAACCCACTCCACGTCTTCATCATTGAATATGGAATCAACAATCTCTATGTTCCACTCTACATGCAAATCAACAACCTCTAATACAATTGATGATGTATTGATGCCCTGGATTTGTCTATGGCAAAGGCGAAGATTGTAGTGAACAAAGACAAGATCATTCAATTTTTTGCACAAACAATGGAAATGCAAGTAAGTTTGTAGAAGCCTCCTCCAAATGCTTCCTTCAGCTCCTCTTAATGCTTAAGTGCAAGCTACGAAGTTGCACAAACAATCAGTAATTGATATGGGAGAACCAATCGATTTGCTAATTTCTCTCTCAAAACCCCAATACTCTTCTGTAACCCTTTTCTCTCTATCACAAGTATTAGCAAGGGATGCAATTACCTTTTTAGGGCAAATTGATGTTATACAAAGCACAAATCATTCACTTAACCCTTTTATTTTTTTATTTTTTGCACTTTATGAGTCCTACTGCCAGGGAGAGTCCAGAGCTCGGGACTCTGCGAGTCAGGAGAGTCCGTGGACTTGGCAAGTCCATGGTGACTCTGCCAAGAATCTACTGAGTTCGAGGCCAGAGGCAATTTGCCTCATTTTGATGGACTTTAGCTCGGACTCGGCAAGTCCTCTGACTCGTGGAGTCTCAAAACTATGCCTATAAGCAACCTATACAAAACTTCACACCAAGCGTCAATAAATAAATGAAGGATAAACTAGAAACCGTCAAATGGTTTTACAAAATCATGTACAAAATGTATGAGTCCAAAAGTGGTGCTCAAAACAACGTAAGTTCCAATGCTCCACTCTTGGTCCTTGTCTTTAAGTAACGTTTAACATTTTCCTTGCACCTTGTCATCTTGCCATAACTTGTCATAGTTGACCTCCTAGCTCAGGTGCTTAAGTTTGTGGTCTTCACCATTTAAAGATGCTTTGTGGCATACATTATAACATTGCCATAATGCTGGTCATATTGGTGTAACCTTGCTATAATCATGCAATAATAGGTCATGAATCTACCACAAGTAGCTCCCATTTTATATTGTCATGACAACAATTAGATGCTCTTACAATCTCTTGCACACATTTCAAAAGGTCACCACATGAAAAACTGTGCTACCACAAAATGGGACACACCACTCCTTATTGAGGGCCAATGTAATGAATAAATTCAAATAATTAATAAGATGCAAACATTGGGTTAGCAAGGTTGAGACACCTTTTTCCAATATTCTTCCATTTTTTAAACACCTTGCAAGAGTAAAAAGGCGAACATTGTCATCTAACTACTAGGGGCCAAGATGCTCATCGTCTTACGACACCTTTGGAACTTCTTTATGAACGTTGGACTTGTTGATGCTTCTACCGCATTTTGTGAAGTGGCAACTTTCTCTTGTATCAATCTCCCATCCTTTATCATGTCTTAAACAAAATAGTATTTGACATCAATATGCTTTGTCCTTGCATCAAAGGTTGGGTTCTTTGTTTGACATATAACATTCTAGATCTCATAGTAAAAACCAACTTTAGGGAATAATATAGAGCTTTGTTCTACTTCAAAGTTCTCTCTAGAGGACATTTTGAAGCTCACTTTTAAACTTAGTCCAAAGCACAATCATTGTAATCAGATAGTCTCCTTTCTAGAGGACAAAGTGACAACAATGTGTTTCTTACTCAGCCAATTGATAACACCATCGAATGAAGTAAAACTATGATCACTCTTAGATCTCTTGTTGTTGACTTCCTTTGCCTAGTTTGAATATTCAAATTCACAAATATGCGCTATGTGTTGGTTCCTTGTAGAATCGTCAAGCTAAAATATAGTGAACTTGAAGGTGCTCAACAAATATCTAATGACTATCTTAGTTGCATCTCAATGAGCTCTTCCAAGATAAGTCATGTAAGGAATCAAGACTCCTACTACTTGGGCAATGTCTAGTCTAATTAACACAAGGTAGGATGATAACTAAGGCCAAAGGCTCCCCCAGCTACCATGCAAACTCATTGATTTAACACAACGAAAGCAAATAACCAAGAGACAACACCGTAAGGAGAGAGAACAAAATATCTTTATTGATTCAATAATTTACTTCATACATGTTGGATTGTAAAGCCTTCTCGGTTGCAGCCACATGCAAAGATTCAATTACAAAACAAATTATTTATGTATCACGCATGATCTACAATCTCCAAATTACCTACCTCCTGCCTCTATCTAAACCTAAGACTTGACTCCTTATTTATACTTGCCAAAAAGACTTACAAAAGATTATATATCTACATTGGATAAAGCAATGACCCAAAATAGGTCCACACGCTTCCCAATGATTGATTCCACACGTAAAATCCAGCTCATAAATTAGATACACAGGTTGTCTCTCGAAGAAGAACCAAATAGACAACTCATTAAACAAAGGAACCAAACATCACCAAATAGTCTTAGACAAGCATCATCGAGCACACTCAGTGAACAAAGCAAAGGATCACTTGGCGAACAAATGCATCGAGCCAAGTCAGACCAACTCAGTGAAAGAAGACAAAACAACTCCACTAAGCCAACAACAACAACTACTACCAAGCAGGTCCAAAGAAGTAACTGAGCACCTCCACATAAATGAGTAGGATAGAAGAACAAGCTAGGATGCTCCTGCATTAGACACCCAGGGTTGAAAGAAATGATTCTCCAAATCGAGAAGGTATCACAATTTGAGTTGAATCCAACTCAAATCGAGAAATCCATGCAGCATCTTTAATAGGTCTGTTTTTCCACTCTAGCAAATACTCCATATTATTATTTCCTCTTATGCTCTTACTAACTCGCCGATTCAAAATCTGTTCAACCTCTTCCATCTGTTTCTTAGGATAATCACTTGGTACAACAACTTCTTCGTTAGATTCATGAAACTTATACAAATCAGCAACATTGAATATAGGTGATATATCCATGTCATTAGGTAACTCAACTTCATAAGCATTACAACTGTCAAATCTCCTCAAGATCTTACAAGGACCAAATTTATTCATTTTCAACTTACTATATGTGCCAGCAAAAAATCTACCTTTCTTCAAATGAACCATTACCTCATCACCAACTTCAAAAATCTTGTCTCCTTGATAAATTTGCACTATCCTTGTACTTCTAATTACTCTATTCCAACTTATGCTTCACTTCCTCATGCAAAGACTTTATAACTTTAGAAAATTCTTATCCTTCAACACTCCTCTTCTCTTCTTCAACAATATCCCTCAAATTTGATATATCTCTAGGCTGCATTCCTATAACAATCTCAAAAGGTGTCTTTCCAGTACTCCTATTCACATAACTATTGTATGCAAACTCTGCTTGTGCCAATACCAAATCCTAATTACTCTATTTATCTCCAACTAAACATCTCAACAAGTCACCTAAAGTTATGCCTGCCCATCAATCTATGGATGGAATGTATAACTAAACTTCAACTCAATATCCAGCTTCTTCCACAAAGTCCTCCAGAAATAACGAACAAATTTATTGTCACTATCAAATATAATGTTCTTCGGTAAACCATGCAATCTAACAATCTCCATAAAGAAAATATTTGCAATGTGCACCACAAGGTATGAAATGTGACATCTTGGAAAATCTATCCACAACAACAAATATATAATTATTCCCTCTTGCTGTCCTCACTAAGTCGAGAACCAAATCCATGCTAATATCACTCCAAGGTTTCTCAGGGACTGAAATAGGTGTATACAATCCAGTATTTTGACTTAGTACTTTTGCAACTTGACAAACACCACAACTCTTACAAACTTCTGAACATCCTTATACAACTGAGGCCAATAATACCTCTCCCTAAGCAAATGAAATGTCTTATCAATACCAAAATGTCCAACCAAGCCACTGCTATGTTTTTCAACATCAAATTAACTCTCATAGATCCCCTCGATATACGTAACTGAATTGCTTTGAACAACATACCTTTTTGAATGTAATAATCTTCATACTTGGTTGATCTGAAATACTTGGAACTCTGCACACCCTCCACTACTTGGAAAAATCAGGATCAGTTACATACAAAACTTTCATCTCATCAGAACTAAGAACTTCAATCTTGACTTCGGTCAACAAAGATCTCCTTCTACTTAATGCATCTACAACTCGGTTAGTGACTCCACTTTTATGCTTGATCACAAATGTGAAATTCTACAAATACTCGACCCACTTCATATGCCTCTGATTCAATTTATGATGACTTCCCTAATACTATAAAGTGTTATGATTAGTATACAACACAAACTCCTTAAGTACCAAATAATGTCTCCACTTCTTCAAAGCTTGAACAATAACATAGAACTCTTGATCATATACAAAATACTTCCTTTTAGCATCATTCCTTTAGCATCATTCAACTTCACACTAAAGAAAGCAATAGGTTTACCTTCTTGACTCAACACAACTCCAATGGCACTACTACTTGCATCGCGTTCCATTTGAAATACTTTATTAAAATCAGGGAAAGCTAACAAAAGTAATTCAACAACCTTCCATTTCAAAGTTTCAAAACTCTTATCAAGTCCATATACCCACTTGAATTCCTTTTTATCTCCTCTCATTGTCTTAGCCATAGCATTACAAATTGATCTAAAACTTCTAATGAACTTTCTGTAGAAACTTGCCAATCCATGAGATCATAGTTGGAAAACTCGCCAAATGCAAAAACTCGCCAAGCCCCCCAAAAGTTTAATCAGGAAAAACTCGGCGATTTAAAAAAAAAACTCGGGAACCTAAAAAACCGCTGAAATTTAATTAAAAATACATTTATTTTGCAAAATTTAATGAGAAGATGCATCTAATAAGTTAATTAAAGACAATACAAAAGAAAGAAACAAAGTTTAGATATATATAAATGCATAATGCGTACAAAATTGCATTCTCATGCAGAATGCTCATGGTAGGAAGCAAAATAGTAAATTACTAAATAGTTTCAATCTGTCAAACTAGAAGTAAATACTAAAAGTCTAAATACATCAATACAATGTGACAATGCCAATCACATCTTCCTCTTTCCACTTGCACTAGCAGGAAAGCGAGGGGGTCTAGTCCTAGAAGAAGTGCCCTGCACTGGGATAGGGCGTGAGCTGCGTGACTGTGAACTCTGTGGCTGTGCCCCCTCGCTCGACGTCCCTACTGACTGGCTCGGCGTCCTAGAAGAGGATGCATCTCCTCCTAATGGTAATGTCTAATCCTCGCCTGAATCATCATCATCCTCGTCCTCATCCTCAATGTCATCCATAGTGAACTGAAAATCAGTGTCAACCTCCCCCTCCATGGCCTGCCTCTCCAAATCAGCGATCTCATCTGGTGTAAAAAATGGACTTGGCTCCTGTGCTGTCCAATCAGAATAAGGATCTATCTCATCTAGATCAAGCGGACCAGGTAGTTCTAAGAGCTGTGACTTTTTTATGCGCAACTTAAGATTATAGTGCACATAAACAAGGTCATTAAGCCGTTTTTGAGTCATTCTGTTTCTTTTCTTTGTATGGAATCTATGGATGGACTCAAATAAGCTCCAATTGCGCTCACAATGGGATGAGCTACAAGGTTGGGATAGGACTCTGAGAGCAAATTTCCTTAAATTGGGGGTATTGCCACCCCAACTTGCCCACCAAGCATCTGCAAAACAAAATTTAAAAAATTATAAAGCAATAAAAAACAAAATCAGAAGCACAACTTATCAATTAGCAAAAGTTTTAAAGTTTGACGCTTTACCTGGTGCTTGAGTAGATCTTGCTCTCTTTGCTAGCATAGAAGAGAACAAAGGACCCCTTGATTCTACATAGATTTGTTGTTCGGTCACAATAAGGTCTCTCTCCTCTTCACTTGATATCATTCTCTCAATGCATTTAGAGAGACCTTCCATGACCTCTCCATTAGGATCTGAGTAGGAATCATCAGCCCTAAAACAAATAGAAAATGATATCAAGTCTTACTACACAACCTTAAAAAGTAAAGTAAAATAAAGACTTATTAAAATCCCAACTTCAAGGACAATCAATTATCATAGTACCTAAATTTGGGATTGAGGAAGTAGCCTGCTGCATGAATAGGTTGGTGGAGCATATTGTTCCACCTCCTATCAATTATTTCCCAAATGGGGTCAAATCTGAGACTGTCCCCATGATAGTAACTTCTAACAGCCTCTTTCGCCCTATCCATGGCCTCATAAAGACCTCCCATTGGGGATTGTTGCCCATCACATGTGCGCAAGACTAGAACCAGGGGCAGAGACATCTACATTTGAAATTTGAAAAATACAAATTAGTTAATAACATAGTAAGTTATGAATTGAAAATGAAACTTGAATAAACTAAAAATATAATGAAGTTACCTCCACAATCTCCTTAGCCTTTGCAAAAAAGCTATCATCAAAGACTATTCGTGCCACAGCTTCTCCTTCGGGCTTCTTTGAGTAAGGTGAAGCAACCCAATCAGCACACACAAACATTTGCTTCAAAGCCAATATGTGGTCAAGAATACTTTGCAACGTCAAGAGGACCGTTGCAAACCTTGTCATAGCAGGTCTCATCAAATCTTTGCCTTTAGTGGCTTTTCTCATCAAACTGAGAACCCATGGGTGATTATAGATATATTTCGTGACTCGCCTAGCATCTTCCACAACTGGACTCACCCAATCAAGTTTTCCTATGTCCTCCAAAAGAAGGTCAAGGACATGTGCTGCACAAGGTAACCAAAAAAGTGTGGGATGCCTCTCTTGGAGGATTCTACCTAAAAGATTAGCAAAAAATCAATAATCAGTAACAAACTTTCCATATTTAGTATTTACAAATTACATCAAATCTAAATTGAATAATACCATAGCATTACATTCATGATTCATATTGATTCAAATATAAAAAATTAAATCTACCTGCTGCTACATATGCTGCTGCATTATCTGTGATTATTTGCACCACATTCTCTATTCCCACCTCCATGACAACATTCTCCAACATTAAAGCCAATGTGGCTGCATTTTTCACTTTGTTGGAGGCATCGACAGATTTCCAAAACACCACATCATCTTTGCAAGCAATCAAGAAGTTAATAATGGTTCTACTTCTTCCATCTGTCCACCCGTTAGATAAAATGGTGCAGCCATACTTCTTCCACTCTTTCTTTTGGTCTTCTATCAACAATCTTGCCCTACCAACCGCTTTTTCAAGCAACCCACAAAATTTAAGTGTAATATTAAATAAAGTGTAAGTGTTAGTAAAAAATTAGGAAATAAGTTATAACAATTAAGATTTAAAATATAACAATGAACTAAAGTGAATCTCAATTATTTACAATTACTAAATAGTAAAATACTAACCTTCCACTCATATCCTTGCGATTAGGCGGCTTGTACCCTTTGCCTGATATTGTCATTGCATTCACCATATTGACCCAATAGGGACTATCAGCGGCATTCATTGAGATATTGTTGAAAAACCAAAAATCAGCTGCTGCAATATCAATTTGCTCATGCACCTCCTTAAACCATGCAGTGCCCTCTAATGATGGCTGTGCTCCAAGTGTGTTCCTGGGCACAAAATAACCACCTATCCCTGATGGGGATCTGGATGGTGATGATGAAGAAGTAGGAGATGTAGAAGAAGTGGAACCGGTAAAAGAGAAATTTTGTTTGCGGATCCGTGGGCCACGAAGAGATCCTGGTATGTTCTCAAGTGCTTCTTCTTCCTCTTGCATATCAAAAGGAGCTCCTTCAGATTCAGCTATGGCTGCCCTCATAGCTATTTTTGCCCTCTCCCTATTCAATTTTTTCTCTTCAGCAGCTGCAAGTAGGGCATGGATGAATCTTTTTTCTTCATCAGTTACCTTGAGACAAGGATTTGAGTCATGTTTCTTTATGCCTGCAAGGTGGTATTTGAGGCGGTTTATGCCTCCAGAAATAATTCTCTCACAGGGAATGCATATCACCTTCCCAATATCATTTGGATTTGGAGCTTCATAGGCATACCGCCATGCCTTATCTCTTGCATTTTTAGGCCGAGTGCCTATATATCCAGATGGGCATGGTGTTTGTGGCCACTCTTCTTGTGGGTTTGTCATTTTTTTAATGGTTGACCGCTGCCCTACACATAAATATATAGAGAAATGAATAAACAAAGTTATAACTTAGAAGCTAGGGTTTCAAATGATTCAAACTTCAAACTTGAACCATATCCTTAGCAAACAACAAACTTCAACCATATCCTTAGAAGCTAGGGTTTCAAATGATTCAAAATGATTTTAAATGATTTGAAAACATTTACAAAAAACAACAAAAACAAAAGAACATTTGTTATAAAACTATAAAAAGTTTTCAAACTATGATAAGATGAACATACCTTGAATCCTCTAAAATCGGTTAGAATCCTCTACAATCCACTCAAATCCGCCTTGAATCACTTGCAATCGGCCAAGAATGCCTCCAAACCTTCTTCTCTTCACTCCTCAAGGTTCTAAACAATGCAAATACAAGAAAGAATGAGAAAAAACACACTCACTGCTGCTTAAATCCGTCACAGGCCGCGTTCACTAGTAAATCGCGAGTTTTTAGGAAAAACTCGCCGAGTTTTTGCCGACTACTCGCCGATTACTCGGCGAGTTTTTACCAGATTGCCGAGTTTTTAAATTGGCGAGTTAACTGGTTAAAAACTCGCCGAGCTAGGAAACTCGGCGAGTTTTAAAAACTCACCGAGTACTTGGCAAGTTTTCCATCTATGCATGAGATGATCTAATTTCCCCAACATTCTCAAGTCTTGGTCAATCAAGAATCGCTTTTACCTTTTCAGGATCCATCTTCAAACTATCAGCAAAAATCACAAAACCCAAATACATAATTTCTTCTTTCATGAATGAACACTTCTTCAAGCTAATCAATAACTTTTCTTCTTTCAATCTCTCCAACACTTGCCTAATATGTAACAAATGTTCTTCTCTAGTCTCATTAAATATCAAAATATCATGAAGGTAGACAATCACAAACTTACCTATGAATTTCTTCAAAACCTCATTCATTAACCTCATAAAAGTACTCGGTGCATTAGTTAAACCAAAAGGCATAACCAACCACTCATACAAACTCTCTTTTGTTTTGAAAGTAGTCTTCCATTCATCACCTTCTCTGATGATAGCTACTCTTCAATTCAATCTTGGTAAAGTATCTTGCACCACTTAAACAATCCTTTAGATCATCTATCCTCCACATAGGAAACCTATACTTCACTTTGATCTTATTGATCGCTCTAGAATTAATACACATTCTCCATTCTCCATTCCTTTTAAGTTGTCAATACAATGGGCACCACACATAGACTCAAAATTTCTCTAATTAAACCTTTTTGCAAAAATTCATGTACTTGCCTATTAAGTTCTTCATTCTCAGTAGGTGACAATCTATAGGGTACTTTGTTCTGCAAACTAGCTCCAAGAATCAGGTCCATGAATCACTTATACTCCTTCCTGGTGGTAAACCATTAGGTACATTCTTTGAAATAATCTCCTTGTATTCAGTGAGTAACTCTTCAATTTCTGCTGGTACTCGGTCAATACTGTCACAACTCGGTGTAGTAAGAATTACAACAAAACAGACATTCTACTTTTGCACATCTTTGACAAACTGATTTCTATTCATCAGGCAAACCCTAATTGTTGTACAGTAATCCTCATCCTATTTCTCTATCAAAGGTAGTAATACTTGTCTCTTCCATTAGCCCAAATGTATACTCATTCAACCTTCCATCATGCACTGCTTGTCTATCATACATGACTTCATCATAATATCTTCCAATCTTATATTTCACAAGGCATTGTTCACTTAGTAGTAACTTATGCTCATTGCTAATCCAAGCAAATATGATATGGTTTAGAATGTTTCAACCTCTGCAACTACAACTTGTCAACCAGTTCCTCTGATGCCAAGTTATCTGAACTGCCACTATCAATGATTACTTTACAACACCTATTTGTAATCATGCATCTGGTCTTGAACAAACTTCTTCTTAAAATAGGTTCCTCATCTATCTTTTCATTCCACAAGGTTCTCCTCATCATCAAGTTCCTCCCATTTTCATGTTCATTAGGTGGACTCAAAGAATCTTCTTGAGCCAAGGCATATTTGTTACTATTCCCAGTATTCTTCTCAAAATGAGTACATTCAAAGACTCTATAACCTTCAGGGTCTATGAAATCCTTCTTTGCTGTAACCACCTCAGTAAGAACTACCTCTTCCTCAATGTGAACTACCACCTTTCCACTCGATTTTGCCTTTATCTTCACCTCTCCATACACTTTTGCCTTTATCTTGTACTGTACCATCAGATCTCCTATTTTCCTCATAAGATCTGCCTCTTATTCTCTGAAATCTTCCTCCTCTTTTTGTCTGTGCTCATGCCTCTTTGTCAAGACCTCTTCAACCTTCAAAGCATACTAGTATTGTTCCTCCACACTATCTATTTTCACATAATTGATCTCATCTTGAATTGCAGTCCTCAATCCATTTAGGTAAAATAGCAACTTTCTCAACATCATCAACCACATCTGATATCTAATTTGTAGAGCTCCTCAGTATAAGCTTTCACAATCATATCCTTCTATCTCAAGTTTTGCATTCTCCTCAACAAATTAACTTGGTAATTTGCACGGAAGAACTTCTTCATTTTTCCTACCATCTTCACCCAAGTTCTAATCTTCCCTTTTCCTCTTCTCTATCTGTTTGCAAATGTTCCCACCAAAGTGAAGCATGACCCTTCAACTTGGTGGTTGCTATTTTCACTTTCCGATTATCAGGGGTTCCTTCATACTCAAAGAACTTTTCCATCTTAGAGATCCAATCCAACAAGGCATTGGTTTCCAATTTCCCATCATAACTAGCAACTTCAATAGCAACAAATGCACCGAGCCAAGTCAAGCGAACTTGGTGAAAGAAGACAAAATGATTCCACTAAGCCAACAACAACAACTACCCATAAGGTCCAAAGAAGTAACCAAGCACCTCCACATAAATGAGTTGGATAGAAGAACAACCCAAGATGCTCCTACATCACTAATATATACAAAAGCATACATCAAACTCCCGACAAAACTAGCATAACGCATGCAAACCTTGTCCATCTCAATAGGTGAAGTCAAACACTGCTTTATGAATAACTTACTCCCCATTGAAATAGAAACACCCAAAGATTTGCAACTTTTGTTGTTAAATCTCTCCACCATTGAGTTCACTTGCTTGCTTTGCTCAAAGTTCCAACAACACTACCATAATGCATGCAAACCTTGTCCATCTCCATAGGTGAAGTTAGACGCTACTTTATGAATAACTTACTTCCCATTGAATTAGGAACACCCAAAGATTTGCAATCTATGTTGTTAAATCTCTCCACCATTGAGTTCCCTTGCTTTCTTTGGCCCAACCTGTGTTTTCAATTTGATCAATTTCTTTTGATCTTAACACACAAGATATATTTGGCTACCCTTAATTTACGTTGAATACTAAGATTATAAATCACATGTCCCATCTTTATCATTACTAGAAAACAACATTGCATCAAAATAGAATGCAATAACAAGGAATTCATCACCCTTCATTTTATTAGAAATACTATGATGCAATTTGGATGTCAACAATCTCAAACCCAACATAAAAATTGAAAGAGTCTAACTTTTGGTTCAGCATCTTAGGAGATTGTTTGAGAGCCAAGACCATATAAATATTTTTCAAACCTGCTTATCTTTGGCAATATGTTTTTGGTCGTCATGTAGATATTATCCTCCAAGTCACCATGGAAGAACACTAGTTTTCCCTTTCATCTAGTCTATCTCCAAATCAAGATTTGGTGCTATGGATAACATGAACTTGATAGATGTGAAATCAACAACTTGAGAAACAATTCTCGACAGAGTTTATCCTTGTAACCTAGGAATAGCATTTCACAATAATCTTGCCTTGCACTTCTCAACTCTACCACTACAATCAATTTTTCTGTTGAACATCCATTCACAAGCAATGGGTTTTCATCCCTCAAGTAATGTGAGCAAGACCCATGTGTCATTTGCTCAATGTAGCCACCTCCTCATCCATAGCTATTATTTAAGACAAAATCATCTATACCATTGCCTTTTTCATAGTTTGTCCCATTTGTATCTTCAATTAAAAAGAGCATACTTGTCTAGTTGTCGTCCATGTCAAGTGGACCTTTGTAGGAGCTAAAGTGTCCATTTTGGAGTTGTGTAAACTATTTCATCTCTCTTCGTCTTCAATGCCTTCATGATCTTTTGATCCAACCTTCTGGGTCCTTGGGGATAATTGAACTATAGCTTTCTTACCATCCTATTTTGGTTGCAACATTATAGGAGAAGGTTTAATGTCTATTAATATAAAACCTGTGTTGTACAAAACTAGCTTAGTCCCAAGGTCTCAAAGTTTGTATCTTTTCACACCAACACCAAAATCGATGAAGATATGCTTAATCAATTTTTTCTCCAATTTTTAATCCTTCTCCTTATGTACATACCTATGCCTTGTAACCAAAAATATGAAGAGATTGTAATGATGTCTTTTTTCTTGTCCAAGCCTTAATAGGATCATTATCCATAAGAGTTGATGTAGGAGACTTGCCAATTGAGTAACAAGCTACGGTGACCACTTTTTTCTTAAAAAGTTTGCTCGAAGCTAACCCAACTAAGAATACTCTTAGCCATCTACATTGGTGCCCTGTTCATTCACTATACAACTCTTCTATGTGGAGATGTATATGGATTTATCTAATGTCTCTCTATCCCATGCTCCTTGCATAATTTGTTGGACAAAATTGAACAACATTGTTAGTTATCAAATCATTATTCTTCCTCCTAGTTTGATTTTCTACAAGAGCCTTGCTTTTTTAACTAATTGAAGACTTCATATTTATTTCCAAGGAAATATACTCATGTCCATCTAGAACAGTCATTTCTGAATATATATAATAAGCTTTTATAGATATAATAAGCTTCTATTCCTCATGTTTTAAGCTTTTAAACTTGTGTCAACTGGTATGTGATACCTTCATTATCACACATCTACAACCTCACTCCCTTATATCTTGTCAGCTTCCAATGTTCCATTTGCTTGTACTTCCTTTAAAGGAATTGGTATAATATATCTTTGATCCCCACTTTATTGGATATTCCTTACTCTAGACCTTTGCTACATCATGAGCTCTTTGACACTTTTCCCTATTGACACACCGAAAGGGTATCTAGTATCTCAAACCTGAAGCTTTGATCCCTGCTTATTTATTACTCAAGTATATGAGCCTTTATGTTTTCCTTTCCCTCGTTATTTTGGTATAGAGTATTCTATATCCTTATTCCACAATTCAAATTGGTATTGGTATAATGATTTACCCAATCTTTCTCTTTTTGTATTAGGCAACGCTGAATCTTGATCTTGATTTCTTCGTACATTAGGTATCTCCAAAGCCTATTTCTCGCTCCTTGCAATGGATGTTTCCAGAGCCCAAATCCAACTTCTTCCTATACCAAGAATCTTTGAAGCTCAATCCTTACTCCCCATCTTCTTTCCTCTTCTAGATCTTTCAGGTGCTCCCTCCTATTATTTCACTTGCCAAACATGTTAGCTAGGATCTTGGTATCTTTTTCCCCATTGTCCAACCACTCTGCCTTCATAGGCCCATTAACCTTTACATCCCCTTGCATTTTAACATCTTGACATCCATTCCTCAAGAGCCTAGACCCTTGATCCCACTTGTAGATTTTTTCAAGCCAAGAAAATATTGGTTGCACCAATATGGTGCATGTGCAACCCAAAACATCTAAGGGCATCATATACTTGTTGCCTCAAAATTCATTTGTGAAGGGGATCCTCCATGTAGCTATTTGGCAAGTTGAGGTTTCATTTGTTAATGGAACTAATTAGACAAATCAGTCCACCGTAAGAATGGCCGTGCACCACTACTCATATAATCAAGAAAGAGCTTTCAACTTGTCAATCGTCACTAAGACTGAGCTTGGTACATGTGTCCTGCGTTGAGTCAACTGAATCTATTGGCTCCAATATCTCGTCATGCCTCTTGGTCAATTCCTTAAGTTTCAAAATTGTGCTCTATAGGGTAGAAAATTAGCATGAGAAAACTCCCCTCAAAACCCAAGCACTCTGATATCTCAAAAGGTGTTATTAGAGTCCTTAGAACATTTATTGATCCCTAGTTGACATCATTTATGATTAAGACTAGGGAGGCATTTGATCATCTTTGAGCCCTTGACTTTTGTTCTTGATTAATAAAATATAAAAAACATCCTTGGGAAATGATTTCACAAGAGTTTTTCTTCCATAAATCCATGAATTTCATCTTTGACAATGAAATACGGATGCCCCTGACAATCCGTATCAATCATTACTGTTTGATCCCCAAGGGCAATAGAATGGGAGCAAACTCATATAATGTTATTCCATGCTAATCTGTTCAATGTGTAGGCTTTTTTGATCACTCTGATTGTCAATGTTGTAATACATATCCCTAATTTGGCACAAAACTTACTCTTAGTTAGCAAGCTTAAGAGTGTGAGTGTGCAAGTTATTTTTGCTAACGGAGGGTGTAAGATGTTATGAGGAGCTGTAAATCTCACTAAAAGTCTTCCTATGGGCACTATGTTTAGCCAAATGCGTACACAATTCAATGTAATGATTCATTCATTTCTATAGTGGAGATCTTCAAATTTTACACTTTCATTTTATAA
Source organism: Cupressus sempervirens (assembly GCA_028749045.1). Classification (NCBI taxonomy): domain Eukaryota; kingdom Viridiplantae; phylum Streptophyta; class Pinopsida; order Cupressales; family Cupressaceae; genus Cupressus; species Cupressus sempervirens. The sequence continues at coordinate 463,333,463 of CM053785.1, read as the reverse complement.
TCTTGTAAATTACATCGCGTGTAATTTGCATAACTCCTCCACCTTAGCTGAAAATCAGAATTCCACTTAAGCATCCACATCACCCCATCTACCTAGTCATCTTTGATCTTCCTTGTTGGATTCCTTGACCACATGGCCTGTTTGGCTTAAGACACGCACGTGTTGGGGAGACGTCCATGTGGTGCGCACTCATCCCACATGTTTGTAGATACACAACAGCTGTTAAGAAGTTACACCCTCTGTTTTTGGCAGCGTAACACGTCTTCCCACCACCCACCAATGTTAGGAATCTGCCAAATATGTTTAAACTTCATAGTTTGGCTTCATTTCCACCATTTGGTCTCTCTAGATTCTCTTGGAGACCTTGACAACTCTATTGGTATACTCTTTGGCACTTTGCAGCTACTTGGTTATCACATGTTCATTAGGAATTTGGCTTTGTACAAATTTCTTGACTTTTCCCAATTGGACTTAGTAATTGGTTCACCCACAACATTTAGGACCACTGGATCTGCCAAAATAAAAGAATGAGGCTTTCGGCTTTCCAATCTAACAAATCCTAGTCTTTGTGCTTCATGCCTATAGGTTTACTGCTAGAGACAGTTAACCAGAGATCTCTATCTCTCAATAGATCTTCCATCTTCAGCTTCTGTAGCTTCATTTTTGTGTCATTGAACCATTCCATCTCCAACCATGATACACTTGTCATTTTCACTAAAAAAATTTCCCTGTGAGCAATTCCCACTAAAACCAAAGATCAATCAAAAAAATATTTTTACTACTACCTAAGAAATAGAGTGGATGGGGCCTTGATACCTAATGAAAGGGGAAAAGGTGAAAACACTTCCTACACTTATCAGTCAGCAGAGAAATGCATGCAAAATACCATCCATCAATTTTAAAAGAGAATATGGACACAAAAAACAATACTACAATGGCACAATGTTTATCTTGAGAAAACCCATTCGGACAAAAATCCAGCTGCAAATTCTCAAAGTGATGACTCAATACAAATATAGTTACAATACATCAATAGGCTCAAGCCTTATTAGGAGATCAATCAGTGCAATTTAGCAAAAAGTTTGGTAGAATAAGCCGTGCAAAATCACATAATATTACACCTTCATCCTAAGAATCAACATATAGAAGATAGAAACCAGGAAACCACAAATGTTAAACCATAAACCATGGGAGAATATACTTGCAAAAATGGTGCGTATATCCCCATGGGGGATTCCAACACCCAACTTCCATGACTAGTCAATCTGCTAATATTTGAATATTCTCTTATGCTACCCTTCTCTGTCATTAAAGTTCACCAACTTGAACACCCCAATTGGCTCCACTCTCCATTCAAAGATGCTTTATAATACATGATATACATCATAAAGTTGTTTAAAAGTTGACCATACCATGTAACTCCCTATGATCGTGTTCTTATATGCATAATCGAAATCATAGACCCCACATGTTACACTGCTATAATGATAGTAGATGCATAGGCTGTGAAAAATACTCCTCTCTTAGTGTTGTGAAATCCAACAATAATTTCACAATTGTTTAAACTAAGAAATTTGAATAACAAAAATCAAATGACCGAAACTAAGAACTAAAGCATGCAGAACATCATTCACTACTTGATACTGAACACAACAGAAGTTAGAGAAAATCAATCACACTTTGGCACAGTGTTTTACCCTGGAAACCCCTTTAACTCTGGGGAAAAACCAGCATTCAATGAGAGATTTTAATTATAACACAAAAAAGAAATTTGCAATAATTGCCAGAACTTGACATCCACTGAAATACTGCAATCTTGGATCAAATTTCAACTCTTCGTTCTGTTCATCCCAATCTCTCTTTCTCTTGTCATTTGTGTCATTCCCTGCAAAAACTTTCAACTTTTCTATGCCTCCAGCATGCACACCAATCGCCTTTTATAATCTCTTATTCACCAGCGATGGAATAAGGCAGAGATTAACTTAGAAAAAAACAAATTTGTTTCTAAATTTTTTGTGTGCTAGATAAAGATTAAAAGAAAACAGGAAACTTGGAGCATACTCCATAAATACTCCAGCCTGGATGACATGGTTCAAGGTTGGAAAAACTTCTGAGCTATTAATTTTAACATGTGCAACTTCTTACACACGTTATAATTTATAAAGTATCTGATGCATGGTCAAAAATGCCATGGCAAAGTGGAATGCCCTCTTGCCCATGTGAGGACAAAATAAAAAACAATTAAATGTAAAACATTGGGATTCAAGGTTGAGACATCTTTTCCAATGTCGTTGTGGATGTTGCTCTAGATGAAGCTTTAAATAGGTTTCATTCATATGATTATCTGTATCACAATAGTTGCAATGTTTTGCAGGCTTTATGTCGGTGCCTGGATTACATTCCTTCTTTGTCTTAGTCATGTCTCCTTTCATTTTTGGAGGGACTGGAGGTCTACATATTTCAAGGATAAGCATGCTTCAGCAATGTCTATTGGCTTGGAGAGAAAAATGGTTCTTCGAAGATGGCTATTAATGTCTCCAATGATTTCATCAACACCTCATACATTTCTTTCCTAATTGGATAGCCTTTCTTTTAAATTCAATTGTGCAGTCTTGTGCACTTTGCCCTGACTGTCTCAAAAATTGCCGATTTTTTTGTTAAACAATTTCATAAATTGACTCAAGAACTTATAGAAGCTCGATTTCTTAAAACCATTGAGTATAAGATACTTTCAATCCAAGTTAAAGAATACCTCTATCATTCTCAACCTAACAAAGGGAATCTTTTGTTACAAACTAAGAGAATGGCTCCATTTGTGCTAACCTTTTATCAGGCTGCTTCATATCTAGACCAATGGCAGAATTTGAGTCTCTGCTTCAGCCTTAATTTGAGGTGTTGGGCTTTCTCCTTGATCTTGGTATCTTTTCAAGGAGAGCAACTTCTCTATGAGAAACTCCATGACAATTTTTGTAGTCTGTTTGACTGAAATGTACATGTAACATCAGCTTCTTGCTCAAGGAACCTTGTTTCTTCAACATGGGTTTTCGCATCTCTTGCCATGCTTCCTACTTCTGTATTCCAAATGCAGGATTTATTGTCCATTTGCGAAGGCGACAATCTTCCCCATGTGATCTTGTTTAGGAAATCTACCTGTAAAATCATTCACAACAATAGCTGTCATGATTTTTCCACCATCAGTGTGAACAATGTGATATTGGATTCAACTGTGTGCATTTTTCATTGCCATTCAAACTGCATTCAGCTATCCATCATAAGGAAGAGGAGAGTAATGATTTGAATTGCAGACATTTCCAGGGGTGGGGAGGTGACAAGAGGACAAAAAACAAAGGACAAGAAAAAAGAACAAAGATAGAAACAAGAAAGAAAGAAAAATCAATGCCCAAAGAAACATAAAGTAGGTAAAGCTAAAAATAATCAAGTTATATTTGATTTACATGTGTGTGCGTGCATGCACAGCCATTTCCACTAATTAATGAACTTGCTCTTATACCAATCTGATCCTTGAACTATTATGATTATACCATACAAGAATCATCGGCAAGGCAATGAACTGATGTATACTTTGGCAATCAACTATATTGAAGTTGAAAGGAAAAATCAGAGCAAAAGCCATCACAAAAGAATAGAAAATGATTTTACCCTAGAGAATCCAACAGAAGTAAGATAATACAGCATCTCTTTTGCTATTTTCAGTTGCAATTGGAAATCTTAGATCTCATGTGCAGAAAACCAGCCTAAATCAATTAATCACAGTATCTAAGATCACACACAGCATTCTTACACATGCTCTTCCAACTCTGATTTTGCCTAGTACAGTGTATTTCACTTGGAACAATTTTAATTCTCTTCAAATTCACTTCTAATTCCTTCTATGTTGCTTCTTGGGCTTTACAATGAACTAAATGCTTGCTAGGATTGTCAGGAATCTCAGAAGTCAGCAGAAGTTGGAAATAAAAGAAATATGAAGCATTTTTGGGCATTACAAACTGTATTTGGACATGCAGTGATATTATTGCTCTAGTGATTTCATTCTCTAACATAGAACCTTCCAATTTCAGTCATTTTCCCCTTTCTGATACCTTCATCCTGCACAGTTTTGTCTTGGGCATTACAAACTGTATTTGGACATGCAGTGATATTATTGCTCTAGTGATTTCATTCTCTAACATAGAAACTTCCAGTTTCAGTCATTTTCCCCTTTCTGATACCTTCATCCTGCACAGTTTTGTCTTCAAAACTGCATTACACTTCACCAGTAAGTCCTCTTATACTTTTGCATATCATTTATTTAAAACTAGGTACCACTAAAAACAGTCTTCCAAACAAGTTTACGTGCTTTGATAGGTTCAACACACCTTTTTTGCCTGACTAGCAGTAGCAGTCACTTTGTCTCATGTCATCTCTCACAAGTTTGAAAATATTATCTTGAGAAACATGTTTTAACTTTCGTAGATATTTTATTTTTACTTGTTGAAATGATATAATTTTCTCTACAATAAAGAAGGGAATATATAAGATTATGTCAACTTTTTTAGTATGTATATTGTACGAGCTTAGAGGATTATTAATATTGCAAATTCACAGAAACATCTGGACAAAACATTCATCTCTAACATTGTGAAAGCTAATTTCAAAATTTATCACAACATATTCAAGAAAATTGTTTACCCTGTATATGCTTAAATGGAAACCGTACAGTAAGCTTTTTATATAATGCAATCCATATGCAACTGAAGACTTGCGTTGATGCACAAACAACTTAGAATTTAATATTTGGTAATAACCGAAGCATGAATGTGAAGATGAATTCGTTCAAGTTCGATGCAATCAAGTTGAACAAATTGCTGCTTAGCTGCAGGAACATCATTTCTTTCTTTTGGAAAAGTCCAGGATATTGCTATCTGTAAGGATTGGATAGTAAACTCATTAACAAGCACCTTCAGTGAGGAGTCTCCTCTCATAAAGAATACTATTGATGCAAAAGCTCTAGTCATTTTTTTAATAGAATGTGCTCTGCTCTATGCAGGTTTGACATCATTCTCAGTTTCCACTGTGTCTTCAAGCATGACTTCTACATATTGTGGCCAAAGGTTGCAATTACGACCTTTTTTGTGGGTTTCTAGACAAGTTTGCCGAAAATTGAAACCTGTGGTAATGATGTCAAAGACATCACTTCAGTTCATTCGAGGAACAAATGAACAAACAATTCCAGACGTCAAACTGACCAAGTCAAGAGATGGCTCAAATGGTGTGGCAACATTTATATTTGATCAACCATCTGTTTTTGATTCCTCTGGAGAAATTGGAGAAATTACAGGCCTTTATATGATTGATGAGGAAGGAGTGCTTCAGTCAGTTGATGTGAGTGCAAAGTTTGTTAATGGAAAGCCGGCAAGGATTGAAGCAAGATATATCATGAGGAACTCGCGAGAATGGGACAGATTCATGCGATTTATGGAGCGTTACTCCAATGACAATGGTCTTCAGTTCATCAAGAAGTAAGAGCATATGCTATTTTACAGTTTCTGGTTTTGAAATTCCATGGACAAGCATGGTTCTGTATGCACTTGTAGAACTATTTTGATCAGATTTGTAGAATATTATTTCCATACATGGCAATAATTGGGCCTTGTAATTGAGAGAAGCATTTGATTGGAGAGACTTGATATTTTTCATTCAGGGACACAATAAGCCACCCGGGTTTTTTATTCCTCTGTGCAGAAATCCTTACAGACTATCCAGAGGCATAACCTGCATATAATTGTTACTGAGCAAATCTTTTGTCCTAATATCCATTTTGTGTCCATGCTTCCAAAACGTTCCTCACATCTTCTTCAGGGGCATTTTGATTATTTTGTCTCTGAAAATCATGACTGTTTAAGAAATTGACCAATGCAATTTTAACGTCCATATAGTTTTGTCTTTGCTACCATCATCTGTAACAGATTCCACCTTTGTGAAAGAGGAATAGATTCCAGCTTTGCGAAACAGTATAATCATTATTCCATTTTGCAGTGTTGTAAATTCATACTTAAATAACTTAAGCAAACGAGCTGCTGGAACTGATAAGAGTGAACAGAAACTGTAATGAGTTAGGAAGCATGATTTTTATCTTGTTTAATTTCAATTTTTTGTGTGAAATCAAGCTCATGAAAGCTTAAGGTAAAATTGGAATTTATTTGTCATCAACCTTAAGGCAACCATAATAGCAGTGGATGATTTGTCTTATCCGAATCTTTATACAAAAATGGACAGATTAGAGGAAAAAGTCTTCTGGTTTGAGAAACCTATATGAATCTGAAAGATTGGAGTAATTTGATAAACCGAATTACCATTGTACCAACACCCATATGATAGATGCCTCCATTCTTCAAGGCTCAGAGATGATCATATTGGAATCTCACCCTTTGTTAAGAAGGGCAAGCACCTTGGTAAGTTTGGGTGCCTCCATAGGCATGAGGAACATCTTGACAACAGCTGATACATTGATACATTCCCACTAAGACATGCTTTGAGACTTGAGTTTGTATGTTTTAGTGTTTGAGCTTTGAGTCTTATAATTATATAGAAAAATGAAGCCTGATAAGTTGTACAATACGAGTAGCATATATATAATCTGGGACAAATAACAGAATTAGAAAGCGAAGACAATAAAATCATGTGCTGATATAAATAGGCACATCAAAATTGGTTTTACAGGATCATGCACAAGACGAACCCAGATGCTTTGAAACATGCATCAAAATAGAGAAAGCCACAAAATAGCACGTTCCCTAGCAATCTTTCAGTTGTTAGCAGTTTGCAGTTAGCACCATCCAAACTTTTTAATATGCAAAATATACAATTCTTAACCAATCAGAAACTCAAATCACTTTAATCTCCTGGTTATGACGGGTAATCTATTATTCATTCATGATCTAAAATGCTAAATTAAACTAACATCCCATTTTTTTGGAGATTTTAGTGGCACCATATACTAATTCGTAAAGTGGGTTGCTTGATCTTGACAAAATGATGAAAGGAGAACGTGTCTTTTCCTGCAAATAACAGCTATAAGTGCTGTTTGATTTTAATATTTTGGAGAAGGTATCCATATTGAATGTATTAAATTCCAACAGTAATATAAGATGAAGATGCTTTGTTATATTATTTTTAGACCGTCACAGTCCATATAGTTATTGTTATTGTCACCCTCTCCCACTAAAGCAATTTCTGTATCCTTTCTAGCTTCAAAATGAACTATGGAGGAATCATGTTAGAATACTAATGTGACCCGTAGTTTTATATTGAAAAGAAGTTTTGCTCCAACCTTAAAAAGTTTGAAGATGAGTTTTGCCAAATCCGGCTTTAAGTACTAGAGTTTCAAATTGCAAAATCATTAACTATTTTTTGATTTTTTTTTAACAACAATGTAAGGTGATTATAATTATATCGTTACAAGATTAAAAATAATTATGTGAGGTTATCAGACCTAATGCATCCAACCACAAATACAACAATAACCATCTATACATTACTTAAGCTAAAGAAGGAAAGGATCCTATTAATTGGCCAATAAATATTTAATTTTGACATTGGTAAATCTTCATCTCTAGCAGTCCATCACAATTTAGTAGTGAGAGTAAATGTCTTGAACTAGAAGATTAAAGCTATAATGTGAATTTTGTACAACCAACAAACGTAGCTATTCTTGTCTTGATAGACACGGTGAAGGCACTATAAGCAAAATTCACTATAGGCATGTACAATATCATAAATTAGCTTTACTTAGTAAACATATTGATTATTCGACATCCTTTATATTTAGGATCGAATTATAGCTTATCACACTATCCAAAGTAAGGCTCATAACTAATGTTTGCAAATGCTCAAGAAGTCACCATAATAGTTAATTAGGGATATCAACTATAATTATCATTGAATTGATATAGGTATGAAAATAAATGATAGCTACAAGGTATGGAATTAGATATATTTTCACATGTGCATGCCATATTAACTTTTGTAGTCTAGGACAAAGGCAAGTAGCCTTTTTATTTTGAGAAATAGGGAATCATTGTACCCCCTTAGTTAATTGATTTGTGGACATAATATATAATGTTCATGTTTCTTTTGATATGAAAATATCTAGAACGTGTGCTACGAGATTATAAAGAAAACATGGAGAAAAAAAAATGCAACATGATACTTAATATTAGAATGAGTTGTAAGATTGTTCTATTAGAACTTTGAGTAAACATGCATATACTCATTGGAAGACATTTTGTAATATAAATTTATAATTATTGAAGATATAAAATTATATTGAGTTGCTTTCATTTGATGTCATTTAAAAAAGAAAGGAGTACACAAATTTATCTTTTTAAGACCTATTAGTTATGTTGGTAGCTTACTACGGTAAGATAGATAATATTATCTAAATTTGGTTCCAAGGTTAATAGAATTGGATAATATAAATAAATTTCTCATAAAAATATAATTAAAGACAATTTTTATGATATGATTCATGTTATATCGAGTAATTGTTAACCACGCCTTAATTGTTATTAATTTGTCATCGAATTTTATTTTTACAAGATTGATAATTTATTGTTTTCTAAAATTAGTAGTTAAATAATACCTTTAGCTAGTTGGCTAAGAAAATGAATGTATTAGGTGTAATTAGTTTAACCCTTCAAAATTTTTGGTGATACCATTTAATATGTATGTATGTACGTATGTACACACACATGCGCGTGCATGTGCAAACGTATGTACGTATGTATAGTTATATGATAACATGATAGTTAAGTCTTACCTCTCAAGATTTTGTGATTAAATAACAACCTAATTTGTTTGGTCTTGTTCTAAAATAGATGCTAATAGTCATTATCTATTTATGTAATTCAAAAAAGTTATAATTCTAATTATTTGATTTGATTGTTGTATTTAAATTATTGTATTAACTATTTTATATAAAAAAATGTCATAGGCATTAACATATACAATGATAAAGAACATATGAAAATATGTAATTCCTTAGTCATGATTTTAATAAAAATATTATCACTATGGATATTTTATCATGAATGAATCTTGGAAAAGCTTATAGACCAATATTAAATAATAAGGGTTATCTTAGTTTAATAATTACCCCACAAAAAGAACTTCAAAGAATAAAGTAATACATTACTCCAAATAGAACACCTACATTAAAAAAATTAATTTTGAAAAGTTAGAACACACATTAACATAATAATTCTATTGTTATGGGAGAATCCTTGGTGAAGAATGCTAGGATTTTAAAGAAGGCTTTGGTGGATTATGGCTCTGCTACTGGTCAACTTATTAACTGGAATAAGAGTTTGATTTACTTCATGAATGTTAATATGGAAAGGCAATTGAAGATCAAAAAGATTATTGGCTGTGAGATTGGTTCCTTACTCGGATCTTATTTGGGTTTATCTCCTCCTAACAGTTTTTGGAACTCTTTGATTGACAAAATTCACTCCAAACTCAAGGGCTGGAAGGGATCTTTACTCAGCCAGGTAGGTAAGGTTGTTGTTCTCAAATCTATTTTGCAAAGTGTCCTACTGTATGCTTTGAGTCTTTTTAAAATTCCTAGAAAATATGCCCTCGCTATTGAAAAGATCCAAAAAACTTTCTTATGGACAGGCACGGAGAATAAAAAAAGACTCCCTCTCATTGCTTGGGAAAATGTTTGTATGCCTTATAAGAAGGGAGGTCTTGGGCTACGAAGGGTTTCTTCTATGAATGATTTTTTAATGGCAAAATTGTTATGGCAATGGCATAAAGAGAATGGGGCATGGAAGAATATCTAGAATGATAAATACAACTTTGAGAACCTTGACCTTTACCATTTCCTTAACAATAATGTGGAACAAGGGGGGTCAATGATTTGGAAAAATTCTTAGAAGCTTAAAAATATTATTAGAAAAGGGATAAAATGGAAGGTTGGCAATGGAAGAAGAGTTCTTTTTTGGGAAGATGTTTGGATTTTGGACCACCCCCTGTGTGATGACCCAAGATGGAATAGGTATATGGAGTTGTGTAAGACCCAGTTTGGTTCTCTTGTGGCAGACTATTGGATAGAAAATGAATGGGTGGATCTATTTAGACTGGATCCCAATTTGGTAGAACTAAGAAAGAGCCTAAATGTTTTTTTCTTAAACCAAAAGGAGGATGAGCTCATATGGGGAAATGAACCTAATGGTGTTTTTTTTGTCGCCTTTGCCTATGCTAATTCTTTTGATAACCATGATGAACCGTGTTGGACAAAGGCATGGATGAAGGGTATGACACCCAAGGTCAACATTTTCTTTTGGATCGTGTTGCAAAATAAAGTTCTTACTCTGGATAACCTTAAAAGGCGTGGGATTATTATTATCAATAGATGTGTACTTTGCAAGAATGATGGGGAATCAATTGATCATAATACCTTACATTGCCCTTTTTCTGTGAAGATTTGGGATTATATATTTAACTTATTGAAGGTTGAATGGGTTTTCCCTTCCAATCTTTAGTTGTTCTTTATTAGTTGGAAGGCTCCTTCAAAGAATTCTTTGATTGGTAAATTGTGGGATTTTATTTTTCCGTATGTTGGATGGGGTATCTGGAAGGAGCGTAATGACAAAATCTTCAGAGATGTTGAATCCAACCCAGTGCAGGTTTTCCATAAAATAAAGGCTCTTTTGATTGAGAACATAAAAAATATAGCAGTAGAATAGCAATCCTATAATGATTGGGATACTAATGTTCTCCCCAATTGGAATTTAAAGAGTGAGACTATGGGTGATTAGAGACTCAATCCTAGGGAACACGCTAGATGGGATTGCCCTCCTGACAACTGGTACAAGATTAACTTTGACGGAGCTTCGAAAGGTAACCCTGGAAAAGCAGGGTGTGGTATTGTGATTAGGAATTTCAACGGGGATAATGTGGGAAGCTTGGCTATTCCAATTGGTTTCCAAACTAATCACGTTGTTGAAGCCTCGACTGCTCTCCATGGTCTTCTATATGCAAAAAAGTTGAACTTGAATAAGATCTGGTTAGAAGGGGATTCACTCAATATTATTAATTGTCTTAATAAAAAAACTACACCTTCATGGACAATTAGTAATATAATTTATGAGTCTATTCAAATTATTAATTCTTTTGAAATATGTGTTATTTCCCATAACTTCAGAGAGGCCAATGGGATGGTTGACTGGGCAACGAATGTGGCATGCAGAAATGATCAAACTATCATTTGGGATACTCATGATCCCTTACCACTGGAGGCTCGACTTCTTTTCCATAATGATAAATGGAGGTCATCACAAAAGGCTTTTTAAGTATGACTATGTCAGTACGGGGGTATGATGTTGAGTTATGTGACCGCGAGTGTTGTGTTTTAATTCCCAATGATTTATGTAAAACATTATACGGATTCTGGGTCTATATTACTATTGTGCTCGCTATCATTTGTGAAGCCTTCTTTATTTGGGAGTTGTAGACGAAGAATTCTATGATTTTAGGTGCTTTGCAAATGGGTGGAAAGAGGAAACGAGTTGAACCAGGGAGCTGCATTGAGTGGATGAAGAAGGAAGAGGGGTGGGAAATTTTGAGAAGGGGTAATTTCATTGGGTTTATGGAGAGGTTGAATGGCAGCAATCCCGCCATCACGCAACAATTTCTCAAAACTTGGAAAGAGGGCTTGATCATGGTGGGCAACCAACGCATGGAGATAACAGAGGAGGTAATTGCTGAGGCTACGGGCTTGGAGCTTGAGGGTCTCAATTTCTACAGGGAGTGAAAATTGTTCAACAAAGCCGTTGAAGAGTTTGTCGACTCAGGGCTTGAGAAGAGTCATTTGGTTAAAATTGGTAAGTCTTACATCAACTCGGCTTCTATCTCTCGTCCATGGCGTTTCGTCCTGTTTGTTATCATGGAGTATTTAACTTTGGATGGGAGATTTACCAAATGTTATGGCTACCGTTTCATGTTGGCCAACCACTTTAGGCACAATGTTAAAATTAATTTCCCTTACTATCTGAAGCAATCACTTACTATCTATGTTCAAGCTTTACAAAAAGACCCAAATGGTGAACATGTCTGCCATAAGGGTCTCATGGTGCTCATTTTGAATGTTTTAAAGGCCAAAAGAATTATGAGGAGTAGGGGTTGTTTTAAAGATGCAAATTATGAAATAGAAGGGAGTGCCCAGGAGAAGGGTTATAATTTTGAAACCCAAGATGAAGCTGAAGGGGGTGAGGTTAATGTGGTTAAGGGATCTAGGAATAGGTCTAAGAAGAAAAGAAAAGTTGCGGGTCACTCTGATTCTGAGAAGGAGAGTGATTTTGTGGAGGATTTGGTAAGGGATTATAAGAAGAAATCTGAGATTAAAGGAAAGAAGGTTAAGGAAAGTCCGGGGATGAGAGCTTCTTCCCCTTCAGATGATGATGAGACCCTAGCTCGACGACTGGAGAAGAAACGATACTTGTCCAGATGCCTTGAAAAGGATTTAGGAGATAAAGGGGAGTCGAGAGATGAGGATTCCCAGGAACAGGGGATACATGCAGATAGGGAGGACAGGTATGAAGGTACCCCTAGGTCTGTGAAAGGGATGTATGATAACCCGAGAGCTATACTGAAAGAAATTGGGGTCATGAAGAGCCAAATGCAGACACTTGGCAGAGACATCCAAGACCTTAGGAAGGAAGTCGTGTATGCTAGTAAAATTGCACGTAGTGAGCGCACCCTCGACCAACATATTGACAAGCTTATGGAGGTGGTTGGGAGCACTGAGGATGTTAAAAATCTTATGCAGAAGATTCCACAATTGGAGGCCAAGCACAAGGCTATTGACATAGACTTCAATGTGAACCAGGGCAAGGTCACCATGATGGAAGCCAAGATGTGTAACCTTGAGAAGCTGATAAAACAAATAACTGATAATGTGTCTACTTTGCTAAAGAAATTGGATACGGACAAAGGCCAGGATTCTACTCAGGCGGTTGATAGCCAAGGTCCCGGCAAACACACTAGGGCCCATTCTAAGAAGATTGATGACATGGGCAAGAAGGACGAGGTGAAGGCTATGGCGAAAAACATGCAGATTCTAGCTGATCAGGCCCTGGACCTGGTTAAGGCCACGTAGTTGGTTCTTTACTGTCTTTTGTGCTGTCTTTTTGCTATCTTAGTGTTGTCTCTTTGCTATTTTTTTCAACAGTTATGTCTGTGACCTCTTATGTATTCTTTTTGGAGGTTTGTTTCATTTACGCTTCTAAATGCTCTATCTATTTCTAGTTTGTCCTTTTGTAAAAAGGTTTTGGGTCCTTAAAACCTGCTTTTACTTAATCAAAACATAATAATGCATCTAAGACCTATTCATGGTAAAATTGTACCATTAGAGGTGTTGGATACTAAATCCACCATCAATATGATCAAGAGTTGTAGGAAATAAAGAGAGAATGATTTAGTGTGTTCTATATTTGGGTATAAGAATCTTCTCACTTGGCAAGTTTGTACATGAATCGTACAGTTCCATATGCTTAACCTTGAGAAATGCCATCTGTTATTGTTAATTGGGGGTTTCATCAAGGTGTCAATGTTGAGGCACTTAAAATCATAAGGTATGAAAAAAGTTTGTGAAAGCATAAATCCTTCTCTCAATACAATCTTGATATAAGATCATAATTGATATGTTTCCTAGAATTACTTGAAGTTTCATTTTTTTACCTAATTGGTGCATAAAGATGATGCATAATTTAAGGGGTGAAGATGTTACATCCTAATTTGTTATTGGGTTTCATGTCATAAATTGTACTACTTCGATAGGTGTGTCCAATTTCAAACTATCCTTACACTCATTCCAACTTTCCACTCCTCTTACCACTTCTCGAACTATTTATAATTTAAATTAATAATCAACTCAAGACTATGAGTCTTAATCTATTTTAAATATCAACACAATCCTCTTTGGGCCTTTATTTTAGTGTCCTTTATACAACTTCACTTCAAGCTTATTTGAGCTTCTATCTTATTTTCAATTTCAATGCACTTTAGTCCCCACTTAAAAATCATCAATCCTAGTATCATTCCTAGATTCAATATTTGGGCTCTTTCAACTCTCTTCCCTAAAAATTTTGACAGTTTGTTAGGAATGTGTAGTTTAGCCACATAGTACAATGCTTTTTGGTTATAATTTAGGGAGAGTAACGTGCCAACCTTAACATTTCTACATCTAGTCTTGAAATTTGGATATTTTTGTTGCGAGTTGGCTAAAATGTAAAATTACCTTGAGAACTACAAGACATCACTCCTAGTTCATTTAATCATATGTCATTCACAATTTTCACCTTAAGTGTAAATATTCTTCTTAAGAGCATTTATGAGTGCAAGGATTCAATCAAGCTACAACAAGACATCTTCAAGTGTGCTTCATGATGGATTTTATGATCTTTATCATTATTTTGTGTCACCACTTAGAGGACTCATCCTAAAAGCATTGCACCATCAAGCAAATATGAATGCAATGCCTAATTAAATGCGCAAATCAACTTCATTTTTCTTGAAGAGCTCTACTGAGCAACTCAAATACCCACACATTGATATTACAATGACATAAAACTAATTGATTAGAGAAATTTCATTTCCTTTCAAATATTATCTTAAATAGTTCTTATACCAACCAAGTTGTCTTAAAACCTACAAAATTTAGTATATTGACATCAAAACGTAGCTTGGATGAAAACCAATATAAAAACATAAAATTGCAATGAAATATAGTGTTCATTGTATACATTTTTTGAAGAAGAATCTAATAAGATTGACATATTATAATGGTATGCCATCAATATTTGTTATACATGAAGAGAGTTCTAATAACCATTTCAATACATTGAATGTTACAAATTACAAGTTGAAAGATAGTTAGGAAAAAGTTATAAATTTGGCTACTAATGTTTCTTTGCATAAATGATAGGCCCATGATTGGCCACAATATAAAAATATACTAATTATGATCTTTGAATTGTAATTATATATGAAATATTTGTGGAAACTTGGTATTTGCAATCATGTATGTTTATGAAAAGATTTGGATAGATCAATAAATCCCAACATTTTGACATTATGGATTATATATATGAAGTGTGGAGTGATAATGCAACAAGATAAAAAAGAAAATCAAAACCACAACAATGATAAAATTCAACTCAAAGAATTTATATGTGATAGTGTACCACTTAAACCAAACTTCCAAATGTAGCACTAAGCTCAATTTGCAATGTTATATAAAACATAAAATGTATACTCACATCGTAATTTACTACCCAGTAAAGAAGGCTAACAAAAGTTAGAACTTGAATAATTACCAATGTGAATGTGTAATGCTAATAACTGAAGCTTAGCTTATGAAATTCCTTAATGCAAGTCTCAACTTAGTATCCAATAAATTATGTACTAATCCTACTATTTTAGGGTCAAACAATATCATCCCTTACATGCACAACTCAAATTTTCCGTTTTTCACTTGATCTTGAGGGAATTCACACAAAAATCAAATTTTTGGACATTTAAGCATTTCAATTAACATATAATAAATCATAAACCAATTTTCAATAAAAACAAAGGTGCTTATACTTTAAGTAATGAGATTCAAATAATTATGTCAAGGTCATTAGGAATCATAAATGGTGATACAAAGTAGTCATAGTCCTAATTGTACATAATTTATTTAATTTATTTAGAATGAGATCTACTGGGTATAACCTTGGCTACACGAATCACCATCTAGATTCTATATAAGCTAAATCATGAAGGGGCAATTCCTTCTCTTATTAGTTGGCCTATAACTATTCAAGTTTAATGATGATAAATCTTATCTCTAGGGGATCAAAATTTTGTAATGGTAGTAAATGCCATGCTAGAGGACTAAAGCTATTGTTTGAAATCTAATACACTAAAGAAACATATCTAATCTTGTCTTGATAGACATGGGAAAGGCACTCTATGCAAACTTTAATGGAGGCACACACAACACCATAAAATATTTTACTTGGTAAAATAGTTAAACAAAAAAGCACGTTACTTAGTCACAATCTTATATATTTAGGTCAAAATTACAACTTCTCACACTACTTACAATTAGACTGATAATTTATGTTGGCAAACATGGGTGAAGTCATCATAATAGCTAAGTAGAGATATCAATCATAATTACAATTGAGTGGATATGGATATGAACATATGATTGATACAAGTAATGAAATTAGAATATGCATTACGATGACCATGCCATATTAACTTCCATAATCCAAGACAAGGTAGCTAACCTATTTACTTTAACAAATAAGACCTCCTTAATTGCTTGAGCATTTTAATTTTTATGGACATAATGAATAATGTATCTTTATGTTTCTTTTGACATGAAAGATCTAGAACATGTGATACATGACTATACAGAAAACATGGAATAAAAATATTCAACAATTTATTAACATGGAACATTATATTGGGTTTCGTTAATTTATCATCATTTTAAACAAAAAAGATTGCACATATTTATCCTTTTGAAACATACTCATCATGTTGGTGTATACTAACACTAGGTTAGATAATATTATCTAAATCTAGTTTCAAGATTAATGTAACTAGACTATATAAATTCACTTCTCTTAAAAATGTAACTAGAAATATTTTTTATGATTTATTTCATGTTATATCATGTAGTTATCAACATTCATCATTCAATGAAGTCAAACTTAGGATTATTTTTATGTTGATGTGTTTAGTAAAATATTTTTCTAAAATTGTTAGTTTAATAATATCGCTAGCAAGTTGCTTAAGAAAATCAAAGTTATGTGGTATATAATTGACCCTTTAATATTTTTTTTCGTGATACCACTGAAATCCTATTTATACATGTAATTAATTTTTTTAACCATTTACAATAATAGTAAAGTCTTAATCTCAACATTTTATAATTAGATGGTAACATGATAATAATTTGTTTAGTCTTGTTCTAGAAAGACAATACTAGTATTACATGTCAATGCAATTCAAAAAGCTCTAATTTTAAATGATTATAGTATTTAATTTGTAATACCAACTAAAAACTTCCTTTATAGATAGTTTCATCATTTTAAAGTGTACTATCTAATATTCTTCTCATCTTATATCAATTGATTCGATCTAATATTTATCGATAATTTTGATAAACATAAAGATCTCAAATAATCTAGATATTTCTTTGAGCTACATTGTTATTCCTTTTATTGAAATATAAACTGAGTTATGAAGCATTTAGAAATTTTGTTGCACTCAAGGAAGTCACTTTCATTGGTATTTTTGTGTCAATTCATTGTCATTACATAGAATGAATTGATAACTTAATTTAAGACATGAAACTCAGGAAATGATGCTTTTGTCTTACGATTTTGGACGATGTTGTCACATCTTGAGTTACTACATCTATGAACTGGTGCAATTACAACATCAACGTTTGTGACATTGTTCCTTTAATAACTAATGACTAATAAGGAACATCATGTTAGTAATGTCAACAACAAATTACACTTGGATATCTAAATGAAGAATTATTTGAATTACTACTACAAACATTAACCATTTCTTAATTGCTTCTAATCCATCATTAGTGAAATTATACCTAGGATTATACTTATCAAAGATTCACGAGAACCTTTATTTTGTTTGAACATTTCTTTATGATTACCTCACCCCTATAATTAAACTTTAGTTGTTGTACCCAACTGTTGAATTTTGATTATTTTGTAATATAATTTTTTCTCAATATTTCTACTAAACGACTATATTTAACCATTGATTTTTTAGTCTAAAAAAAAATCCTTTAGCATCAAAGATTCAAGACTATTCATGTGGAGGGCCCCTAATTTGTTTTGAACATTGCTTGATGATTGCCCTAAACTTATATTTAAACCTAAATTATGTTTCCACTTGTTGACAATAGACTAATTTATAGTCAATATTTTCCTTAATATTTCCACTTAACAATTATGCTTCAATCATATTTTTAAGTCTAAAAAAATACAAACCCTTAATTATCATATGTTCACAACTCTTATTAAGGATCCTTAATTTGTTTTGATAATTTCTTGATGATTACCCTGTTCCTATAATTAAACCTAAATCCTAAATCCAACCCTAATCAACACTGGGAGACAACCCTGTCTCGTATTTCCAACCATGTGAATTCATTCTTCTTAAAATCTCTTTTCATTTCTCCACTTCCATTCTTCCCATTTCAAGAAACCTAAAAATAATTTATAAAATATAACTCTTAATTAACAAAGATTCATAACCACTTGTATGAAAGACACCTAATTTGTTTGTAGCTTATAAACTTCAATTGTGTACCAATCTATTTTACTATTTTATAACTGATATTGTCCTTAATATTTTATTCAATGAATAAGGCATTAAAATATAACAATGAAATTTAAGTCTACTAAGTGTAAAGTTGACATCTTAAGAATTGACATCTTCCTTAGTATTTCTATTCAATGAATTTGATATTAAAGTATAACGATCAATTTTAAGTCTTGCGAAGTGTAAGAGTGACATTTTAAGTGACAGGGTTAGGATTGTTCTCTGGGTGAATTCAATGGAATAAATAGGGGAAGAGACCTAATATTTGTCCAAGCTAATTTTATGCACCTAAAACTCCTAATCCTATCTCAATATTTGCCAATTTTTTCGATGAACTTTCGTAGGTGACTGAAGAGCTTAAAGCTAAGGTTTAAGTGTTTCCACATTTACAAAATTCTTTGTAGAGGCTATGGAGTGCAAAGTAGTCATAAAGTGTCATTTCAAAATGTTCACCTCCCTATTATGTTCACCTACCCAATAGCCGCTCACCAAAAAAATAGAACTTTTGGCCCAAATGGACCAATCAACAACCAAGAAAGCTAAAAAATGATCAACTATTAGTACATGTATAATGAGCTATTAGTACATGTGTTATTGACTATTAGTAGATGTGTTATCATTTTGAAATTTTTTAAAAGTGGTGATTGGGACGTATCTATAACGATATTGTATCGATCATTAGACCCCAAAGAGATTAAAGCTAAGGTTTAGGTGTTTCCACATTTACAAAGCTCTTTGTAGAGGCTGTGGAATGCAAAGTAGTCAAAAAGTGCCATTACAAAATGTTCACCTCCCTTTTATGTTCACCTACCCAATAGTCACTCACAAAAAAAAAGTACTTTTGGTGCAAATGGACCAATCAACAACCAAGAAAGCTAAAAAATATCAACTACTAGTACATGTGTGATGAGCTATTAGTACGTGTTATTGACTACTAGTACATGTGTTACGATTTTTAGAATTTTTAAAAGTGGTAATTGAGAAGTATCTATAACGATAACGATACCATATCAATCATTAGACCCCAAACAACTATTGGTTCTCTTCGCCCACCTCTCAATTCTTAGATATTTAGTCAGAAACATTTTTGCCTATAAGCTGAGTAAAAATTTCCCGAAAGCCATCAATGAACTAGCTTTGTGCGCACACAATCGAAACTTTCATCCCAAGAAAGAAATCCCAAGTCTCTCAAATTCAAAAACACTTAAAAAATGTCTCCCTTGTCTCTCAAATTGAAAAACATTTTAAAAATGTCTCCCTTGTCTAAACCATGAAACACACATTGTCAATTTCTAGACCAAACCAGTTGGAAAGAAATAAAATGAACGGCATTATCATAGTCGGTGTTTAATCACAATAAGGTCCGCACCAGCTCAAATCATTAATTTTCCCGTGCACCCAAAAATTATATTTTATCATCGGGCGGCAACTTGACGGAGATAGCGAGGCGGGTCCACCAAAAAAAAAAAAAAAAAAAAATCTACCTGCACAACTAAAACTATAAAACTATATTTTACTCATCTAACCTGAGGTCAGCTAACCCAACCTCCCTCCTTTAACCCGAGTCACCAAACCTAACCTCCCTTCTTTAAGTCTTCTAGAACCTAACCTCTTCGGGTGGGGCAGAATATTCCGACGTCAAAAAGAATATTCTGTAGAAAGAAAAGTGTACACATAGGGAACAAATAGAAAACTGTCTATTATGCATGGAAATGCACGCAGTAAGTATCGACGGTCAGGATTTTTCTACGAAGTCATTGGCCGTTGGATGGAGACAAAGGCGTGAAATGTGAAGCAGAGTCCAAGTTTGATCGTGGCCGTTGGCTTGGGGCGCGATCGACGGTTGTTGTGAGCCTGCGGTGTGGAAGGGAAGATGTACGAAAAGTGCAAGGGTTTTTAAATGCGTGCCAAGTAGTAGTTTGATCGATTGCAGGGGGTTGTTTGTTGACGTTAAATCGCTGCTGGGATTTTGGAATCTGTTCTGTTTTCTTTCTCGTCTGATCGCCATGGCAGCCACGAGTTTGATGCGATCGGCGGGTTCACTCGCTGAAATTCGTCGTCCAGTTGAATCTAAATGCTTTTCCAAGGTCTGTTTAAACTTTAATGGAAATGGTAGCCCTTGATCTGCAAATGTTTGTTGCGTTGTTGGAGTTGTGGACTGATTTCAGTGGGGGGGTTTATGCAGGGAGGTTGCCAAAATGGAAGCGTTAGAATGTCCAGTGGAAGCGACTTCTTTGGATCTGCAGTGCAGTTCGGGCAGAGTTCGCGCTTACAGTTGAGGAAAACTTTCCTTTTTAGGGTTTTATGATTTTTATTTTTTCGTTGTTGTTTCTTGTATTGATGTTGAAAAGTTTGCTTGCGTACTTTTAGCGATCAGACGGCGATCGCGAGATTCTTACTCTTGCCACCTTTGTTACGACATTTGTTTGGGGTTTTGGTTTTATTGTTTTGTTTATTTCTGACGACACATTTTATGTGGGATTTAGTTAGGAAGTTTTCGTGTCTACGATTTTTTGACGTTACACTTTAGGTTTTTTTCAAAATAGTTGATTACCAGTGAGCAGGCACTTGGATCACGTGAAATGATACTGAATTCTAAGCTGACATAATAGCTGATTAAGCTCGGATACATAATTTTAAGGTCTGTCGTTTGGGAAAAAAATAGTTGTTCTTTAAAATTATAGTATCTTGGCCACTTCATTGTACAGATCAGGACTGATAAAGATCTTAGTGCCCAGATCCTAAATGTGGCGTGCTGGATTCCAAAGTCCAAATCATAGCGAATTAAAATGATCTCTTTATGAATTGCACGTTAATCTTTTGTAGTTTGTTTGAAATTATCTCTTTTAGAAGGCCCTTAATTAATCTACACCTTTATATTTGAAACTCTTTTATTAGTTTTTCACGGCAACCATTACAATCTTTGAGTATTTCTTTTCTAAACTTAGGTTGGGGGTAATGTCTCACTTAAAGTTGGATGCTTCACCAAACCCAATTTTTGTCGGGTCCCATGTACCTCTCACTCAGCGAGTAGGATGTTGCAATCATTTCAATTTTAGCAGTTTGCATTGTGGCATTTTGCCGAACGTGGACTTGTATTTATCTCACAAAATCTTTTAAGGCTTGGGTTCATACTCTTCAACTCTTACCCTGTGAAGTGTCTATTATACTTATTTTTCCATTTCACTTAGATCCCTTGCTTGATTCTAATCTGACCTACGGTAACCTTGTGGCTGTGTAGGATCTACATTGGTTAGTGATTTGCATTTAAGTAGACTGTGGCATCAGTGTATGTAATATGTATGTTGTATCTGTGTCAAAATAATATGGTCATAGTGGCTATGCATTCTTTTATCTGCATCTGTTTTCTGGTTGACACAGACGTAATGTGTGCAATATTTTTTTCAGCAAAACCATCTTATTCATGCATATCATATAGTTTCAGGAGCCATTTCTTTCTATTCATCAAAATACAAAATTGCAAGTATTTGATATGCTGCTATTTGTTTTATAGGAACTTCTTAAGACTACATCTTATTGAAATAACCAATTGAAACTTTTTAATGACTATCTGCAGTAGGAAGGAGGTGATAGATGTCAATTTGAATTAATAAAACTTTGAGCATTTTATACTTGATACCTATTTTGTCAAACTCAAAAATTAAAAATTTGGATAGATATTAAGTTATTCTGGATGCTAAGCCCACTGTGTAGCTAGTATGCCAAAGATGGTGTTGTCTTGGCCAATGAGTTGTTCCTCCAAGTGGCTTACAGGAAGCTGAGTTTGTTTGGTATGTGCTTTGCTGCTGCCTAACGGGATGAGAAGGTTGAGCTTGGCTCTTAAGTTACATCTGAGAGGTGTCTAAACTGTCACGGGATACATCATGATCAGATACATTTTCAAAAATTAGAACAAGATGATAATGCTGCTTGCCCAAATTCCCTTTAACATCATGTCCTGTAATTTCTTAAAATCCAGATTTACTTCTGAATTGGAGGTACCTTCCCTGAATCAATCAGTACCTGAATATATAGTCTTCACTAACTGTACAATTTAGTTTAAGCCAATGCCAAGCACTGACAATCATAAAGGCTATCATTGAATATATAGCCACTGGGCAGCTACTATGCCAAAGATGTGTTGTCTTGGCCAATGAGTTGTTCCTCCAAGTGGCTCACAGGAAGATGAGTTTGTTTGGTATGTGCTTCGTTGCTGCCTAACAGGATGAGAAGGTTGAGCTTGGCTCATAAGTTACATCTGAGAGGTGCCAAAACTGTCATGGGATACATCAGATGCATTCTCAAAAATTAGGACAAGATGATGATGCTGCTTGCCCAAATTCCCTTTAACATTGTGTCATGCAATTTCTTAAATCCAGATTACTTGCACCCTTCTGAATTGGAGGTACCTTCCCTGAATCAACCAGTACCCGAATAAATAGCCTTGCACAATTTAGTTTAAGCCAATGCCAAGCACTGACAATCATAAAGGCCATCACTGAATATATAGCCTTGTTCAATATTAATGATTAATTGGATAGATAGCCTTCTCTACCAGAACTGTCTATCATAAAATGGAAATTAAGAAGTCAACACTAAGTACTTGAAAAATGAAATCAAGTAATGAAAAATTTATTATCATTATTTGCTGGAGATCCTGTAGAATCTGTGGTACCACAAAATTACATGTAATATGAGCCATGATGCAAAATTACATGTAATATGAGCCATGATGCAAAATTACATGTAATACGAGCCATGATGCAAAATTACATGTAATATGAGCCATGATGTTTGCATTTTGAAATTAACATTTTTCAACTACATAGTTTTCTAGAATTATAATCCTGATTGCTATAAGATTCTCAGCTAACTTCCAAAGACTGAGAAATGAAAGGCTCAAGAACATTTGGATAAATTTAGAGTCTTCACAGATCACGAAATACATATGGTTGCATGTAGGTGAATAATCAGAGTTTCCTGAAGGTTTCTGCAATTCTCTTTCACCTAACATAACATAAATACCAAACAAAATCCAAGTTAAAACTGGGAAAGATACCATTTTTGTTGAGTACTATGAAGCATCATTTTTGTACGAAACCAATATTTCCCCTGCCACAGGTTCATATTCCACATTTTCTGTAAGAAGCTTCCTCTTGTAGTTTTTCATTGACATCCACTTTTGACCATGTAGAATATATGGAACAACAAATTATCTAAACAATAGAAGCCATTCCTATTGCTTTCAAATTTCAAATCATCTAAATTATAAAAATCATTAATCAGCACTGTCAATAGTTCGTGTTACCATTACCATATGTCTTCAGATAAATACAGTAAGTCTTGAACCAATATATCTAAACTTGTTCAATTATTTAAAGAAAAAGACACTATCAAGTCTGAAATAAAAACAAGAAGGAAATGCTGTAAATTCTCCAATGGCTGCAATTAAACACTATATGTACTTAAAACTAGCTCTTTGCCTGTTGAAAGCAATTTCTGGATTTGATTGTGTATAACTTACACAATCAAATCCAGAGATTGTTTTTAATATTGTCATGGATTGTGGAAATCTGATATAGCTCTAAGCTCTTTTGAGTTTTTCTGGCTGGACAAGCTCTCACACGTTTCTAACTTACACAATCAAATGCAAAAATTGTTTTTAATATTCTCACGGATTTTGTGGAATTCTGATAGCTCTAAGCTCTTTTGAGTTTTTCTGGCTGGACAAGCTTTCACATGTTTCTTGCTTTTAATATGTTTACAGCCCCAAGTATAGTCCCTGCTTTTTATTTTATCATTCCCATGAACATAAAAGAGACCTTGGAGAATCCAAATGTTTTGCTAGAAAATACCATTCTATCCATATCTGCTTCTGGTTACACTTATCACATTAAGGTGTGGTTAAGGCAAGGACCAGCTGAGCAGTTCAGGACATAAATTAAAGGAAAAACATTCACGGCAACACTAGCTCCAAAAGATACATTCAAGTGACAACATATATGTCTGCATTACTAGCTTTTGTAGAGTAAGGAGAAGCAGCAGAGGTTGTCATTTCATGTGCTTTGTTTTACACTCATGTTGAGAGATGGGGGGCACAACGGAAATTTGATGGCGAGGAATCCAGATCTTGGGAATCATGTGGGGGGGTATGCTTGGAATTGCCCTTGAATCACATTGATGTAGCTGGAATCACAATTCCAAACAAATCTTTAGGCAAGTCAAACTTGTTTCTATTGAGGAGTGAATCGTACCTAAAAACAACCAGGTTTAAGTCCTAAACTTTAGTTACCAATTTGGATGATTTTGAAGCGGATGTGGGATGGGGAAGCAGATGTGTATGGATGTGCATGTGCGTGTGTACTATGTTGCTTATAACTCGTTTGTGGAAGCTATCCTTTGCTCTATGAACAATCCCCTTTGAAAATAATCAACTTTCCTTAAAAATGCAAAAATGAAGAGCAAATGAGAAAAGAGAGGATTTGCAAACAAAATGGAGGTAGTAGTGGTTGGGTGGCATCTATTAGGTCCATTTTAGGGTTTGCAAGAAAAAAATAGATTATAAAATTTATTTTCCCATGTGTGTTTTAAGTGCCTTAAGTGAATTTAAAAAAAAAAAGTTTTTTCTTTCTTTCTTGGGCGAGGAAGCCTGTGGATGCTCCTCGATGTGTTTGGAAGCTGGTTGGAAGTAGTGGCTTTTGGTTGCATCCAGTTGGCAAGGAATGGCTTCTTGCTAGCTTCTGGATGCATCGGCTCTCGCCTTTGCATCCGTGCTCATCGACTTCCAGATCCAACATGCAGCAGGCAACATTGGCTTCTAAGATTTAAGGTGATCTTGTAAATGGTTGTTTACTCTAATGATGTAATTTATTGTTTGTGGGATTTAAGTTGTGATTATGTTTATACTGTAAGTATGTTGCATTTCCCCTTGTGTTTGTATGTAACAATTTCAAGGTAGGAGGAGCTACTTAGCACACAAAGCTAACAAGGATTGCCTAGGAGAGTAAGATGGTCATTGTAATCCACAATTTTTTTGGGTATTCCAACCTCTAGCTTCTTTACACATTTTTTGAGCATATAATCGCATCATAATCACCTTTGTTTGATAGTTTTCAATAATGCTCAAGTCAAGCACACCTAATTGTGGCTCAACATCTTGGTATTTAATATAGCTCAAGATTTAGCATTTTACTCAGGCTGGTCTATCTATTTTTTTGGGGATTGATAAGTTTTCGACTAGTACGTAATCAATTTGAATCTCTAAAAGTATTCAATGGAAACCTTTCCATTTCTTTTCTGTGTTTTTAACTTTTTTGTTATTAGTGTGTCTTTTACTTGTTAGTATCTTATTAACACCTAAAAGAGTTGTGTGCACTTCAAACAAAAATAAGGTAAGTACATCTAGCAGCTGTAACCCCTTTCTATTAGCAACAAATATTTAATATATTGTTTTACTGGTTATAATATCACATTGTGATATAGCTATCAGGATTTAATTGTGAAGTGATTCAACACGAATCTATCTCTCATGAGAATAAATGGAACACTTAGCACTCATTGGATCTAGGTGATGCTCACAGAGGTGAAGCATTGAGACTTTTCGGGAGGTCACCCATCCTAGTACTACTCCAGCTTGAGCGTGCTTAACTACAGAGTATCCTTCTTGATTAAACCCACTCTGCTTGCAATCCCATTTACAAAACCTTCACCAAGTGTTGTGCGTTATGAACCTATTCATTAGAAAGCCCCTTAAGCTCATCAATTGATAAGTAGGAGATAATTTCCACAAGTCAAATTCTGGTATTGTTATTAGGATTTCATTGTGTAGTTTTTGAGTGAAACTCATTGACCTATATTTCATGAGTAGTGATTCAACATGAATCCATCTCTCATGAGAATAAATGGAACACTTAGCACTCATTGGATCTAGGTGATGCTCACAAAGGTGAAGCATTGGGACTTCCGAGGAGGTCACCCATCCCATCACTACTCCATCTTGAGTGCGCTTAACTATGGAGTATCCTCCATGGTTAAACCCACTCTGCTTGCAATCCCATTTGCAAAGCCCTCACCAAGTGTTGTGCCTTATGAACCATTCATTAGAAAGCCCCTTAAGCTCATCAATTGATAAGTAGGAGAAAATTTCCACAGCAAGTCAAATTGTGATATTGCTATCAAGATTTATTTGCGCGGTTTTTGAGTCAAACTCATCGACCCATATCTCATGAGTAGTGATTCAATATGAATCCATCTCTCATGAGAATAAATGGAACTCTTAGCACTCATTGGATCTAGGTGATGCTCATTCAAGATTACTTGTAGAAAGGTCAGTGACTTATTGGTAAGAAATAAAAAGCACATTATTAGACTGGAAGGGACCTATGTAACCGTGAAGATGGTCTGTAATTGACCTTTGATTTGATTGCACGTTATTTAAAATTCTTGACACCATCTTTAATCATATTTATGGTTTCATAATTAAGAGAATGGTTTGTCAGTGTTGTATATCCCAAGTTCTAATTTATAATGTTTTATTTGAATCCTCAAACTGGAAGGGGTTTGTGTACTAATGAAGATGAGATGATATTATAATTTTAAATCAAATTTTGCTATTTTTGGAGGTTCACTACATTTGCTTCTCGCTATAACTGGCATATTTGGGCCTGTTTAATCATAATGTTCAATATATCAAATCTTTTCAATAATATTAGTAGAAGTGTTAAAAAAAATTGAATTCAGTTATTCTGAACTAGGCTTGAGACAATGCAATTGACTGAATTCTGTTAGTAGCAGCATGACTAGTGTATATCTGTAGGGTATGAGACTGTTCGTATTGTATCACCAAGCCTTTTTATATCAACTGTATGTGAACATTGTTGTATTTTTTATTTTTTTTGAGCAGGTGCCAGCGAGCTAGACCATTGCAACCAATTAGAGCTACTGCCACAGAAATGCCTTCCAAGGTTCAACGTAAGTGGTTTCAAGCCCAATGTCAATGCAAGTAAATAATCATTTCATATGCAACTTAAAGGAGTAGACAGAAGAAAAAAAGAAGCAACTTGACATATACAAAACAAATGTGAATCTATGGAAACGATGAGACTTACATACACAACATAAGAAATATATACAACAAAAATCTTATGAAAAATAACAAGGAATCATATCTTACTCAAGAGGCAAGAGAGGAAGTCTTTTTTTAAACACTCGTGAAAAATAAGGGTTTCAAGCCCAATGTCAAAGCATGCATCCTGCAACTGATATAACTGGGGATTATTTTGAAATAAGAAATAGAGTACGTAGCATTAGTTCATTTTGATTACTTGATTAAATACACACTTAAGCTTTTATTACTATTATATTTGCAGAATCCTCTGGAAAGGAGAAGACTAAGATTGCAATCAATGGTACTATCTATTTTTCCGGACTAGTTCACATTTGAGAAATTTTGCCCTTTCTGCAATTTCTGATTGCATTTGAGTCCCTTATATTAGTGAGCAAGGAAGAATAATGTTGTTTTTCAATCAACTTAAGTTCTTGCTGTAAAAAATTTGCAGGATTTGGTCGCATTGGCAGATTGGTTTTGCGTGTTGCATTGGGAAGAGGTGATATCGAAGTAGTTGCAGTGAACGATCCCTTCATTGATGTCAAATATATGGTATGAAGATGCTTAATTATGAATAAGTTTCTCTTCTGGCGAGCTTGCTATTCTATATCTAGTGTAGTAAAAAAATCACATTTGTATCTAATAGTAGTAGTACCTGCAAGTGACTTTTTTTTAACTGTTTAGGTGTTATTGTGAGAGCAAGAAACTTAAAAGACAAATTGAGAAGTTCAACATGAAGTCTAAATGCTACAGCTTAGTGATCTTTCTGATTGATTTTTTTGTTTTGAATTAAATAGTAAATTATCAACTTAAGATGATGTGTTTGTGTTTGGAATACTGACACTCTTACCTGTTTTTTGAGTCTACTAGTAAAAAAAGACGACAACAATTTGAGAAACTCACCATTGAGTCTTAATGCTGCTGCTTGGCGATTTCTTCTTTTTGTTTTGTTTGTTTTGAATTAGATAGTAAAGACTCTACTCAAGGATGACACATTTCTGTAAAGATTGCATGTCAATGTCTTCATTTTCATGAACTTAAATATAGAAAACTAATTGTTATATTCTTCCCTAGTGTTTTTTTCCTTTTAACCTTTCTTTGTATCCACTGTGTACTTGTTGCACCTCTTTGTTGCTATTGACTGTTTATTAAATAATAATTTGATAAATATTGATTGCTTGTTGACTTGTCTGTAATTTGGGCTTTTGGTGGCAGGCTCTTTGTTGCTATTGACTGTTTATTAAATAATAATTTGATAAATATTGATTGCTTGCTGACTCGTCTGTAATTTGGGCTTTTGGCGGCAGGCTTACATGTTCAAATATGATTCAACACATGGCATATACAAGGGGAGCATTGTTGTTGTGGATGATAAGACACTTGAAATTGATGGCCATAAAATTACAGTTACTTCAAAGAGGTGCAAGATTACTACAGTACATTGCAAAATTGAAAATAATGTTAGCATTCACAATCCTCAAAAGGTAATGCTAAACTATGGTCCTAATTGTTGGTACAGGGACCCTGCAGATATTCCATGGGGTGATTTTGGAGCTGACTATGTTGTAGAGTCATCTGGTGTATTTACCACAACTGAAAAGGCATCAGCACATCTTAAGGTATATATTTTTGGGGTTTATGAGAAATCATTTGATAGTTGGAAAATATATTTGATGTTTTCAATAATGTTCTTTTTCTTTCAAAATCCTCAACTGATTAAAAGAGCAACATAGGCGCTTGTCTTGGGCTAACTGGCAAAGAACAGTAATGTTTACTGGTTTCTTTTGTAACAGGGTGGTGCTAAAAAGGTTGTAATTTCTGCACCGTCAGCAGATGCCCCTATGTTTGTGGTTGGAGTAAATGAAGAGACCTATAAGTCCGAAATGGCAATTGTTTCTAATGCTAGCTGCACAACTAATTGTCTTGCTCCTCTTGCAAAGGTAGAGAACCTCACCTTCTACAGCTGTATGCAAACGTCTATACAGATGCTTTCCAATTAATTTCTCTAATCATATAAGGTCTTCTAATTGCAATATGCCACATTGTGTGTTTGCTTTATTATTAACTAAGTTAATCACATGTGCTGATTTACAGGTTGTGCATGAAAAGTTTGGTATTGTTGAGGGTCTTATGACAACTGTTCATGCAACAACAGGTTTATATTGTTCCTTTTATCACTTCAAAAATTACTGAAAGTTATGTTGGTAGTTAAATTCCTTTGTATTAATTTTTGATATCTGTGCATGTGCTAAGGTACATTCTATACTGAAGCATTGTATGCTTTTGCGATATATCAGAATATTAGATCTAACTAGAATATGATTACATGTACACAGCTACACAGAAGACAGTGGATGGCCCCTCAATGAAGGATTGGCGTGGAGGTCGTGGTGCTGGACAAAATATCATTCCAAGCTCAACTGGTGCTGCAAAGGTATTTAGTTTATCCTGTTTGTTTCCAAGGATGGAATTTGAATCACGTGTATTGAAATTATTTAGTATGAATAGATACATGTTTATGGAACTTTATTTATTAAGCAGGGATTTTGTGTGGTTTTGCTATGTAATCAGCTACCTTCATTTGATTTTCTGTACAGGGCAAAATTATATGGCCCTTCTACTGAATACACTCAGGAAGGGCTTTTGTTTTATTCCATCAAGTAAGGGCTTCTAGGATTTAGTGAAATGATACTGATATTTGCTTTTTTTCCTTGGCAATTTTGTATCTGGCAGGCAGTTGGAAAGGTTCTTCCAGCATTGAATGGGAAGCTAACTGGAATGGCTTTCCGTGTCCCCACACCTAATGTATCTGTTGTGGATCTCACCTGCAGGCTAGAGAAACCAGCATCTTACGATGACATTAAAGCAGCACTAAAGTATGTTTTATTACTTTGCAAGCTACATATATGTGATTCTGAGATATATTCTTTTTCTGGATGACATGTCACTATTTGGGATAATTTTTTGCGAGATTGCATTGAAGTCCTTCAATTTTTTAATCTTTTTGCAGGAGTGCATCTGAAGGATCTCTGAAAGGCATCCTTGGATATACTGAGGATGATGTTGTGTCAAATGATTTTGTTGGAGATGAAAGGTGAGGAATTGTGAACTTCACATAAAAGCTGTTTTTTTGTTAAAATTAGTTAATTCTAAGAATAAAACAAATTGTTTTTTTGCATTTTGTGTTTGAACCATCAGGTCAAGTATCTTTGATTCTAAGGCCAGTATAGCATTGAGCCCTCAATTTGTGAAGTTGGTCTCGTGGTATGACAATGAGTGGGGATACAGGTAAATCAATTTAGTGCATGATTTCTTTTGAATTGGATGAACGCATAAATACTATATTTTATCAACCAAGAAGGCAGTAGATTGTGTTCTAAAGTTCCTACTGTGGGATATTAGGTAGGATATTTCTATTCTCTTTATTGCTGACATAAACTCACAAGTCTGTTGGTGCTTGCAGCAACCGGGTTGTGGATTTGATTTCGCACATGGCATTTGTTGGTTCCCGCAAATGAAATCTTTTGTAATTTAAAGCATATCAATTATGTGAGAGATCCTTTTAATAAAGGTTTATCTAGAGACGATCTTTAGTTTACCGCTCAGAATGCTAAGGTGTAGGGTTGTGATGAGGTTTTCTGAGAGTATTTCTGATAAGTTGTGCTATCCATATTTGAGGATGGATGGTAAAATTTTTGATAAGGTATTCCATCCCTTTATTATATCTGTTTTTTGGAATAAATTTCATCTCTATCGGTTTCCAATGAATTTGGAATCAAACATTTGTTGGTCTTGATGTCATTTTGGGTCTCAGCAAAATTCATCGTCTGAGTATTGCTTTTAAGGTTGTAACCAGCTTTTAGTTTTGTCACATGTATGTTGTTCTTCCATTTTCAGTGAACAGTGCTACAGTGCTTACGTAACCAGCTTTTGGTTTGCCAAAAATGTGAAAGAATGAAATAATTTATAACTGATATTCACATGTTCTTCTTCCATTTTCAGTGAACAGTGCTACGTAACCAGCTTTAGTGTGCCAAAAATGTGAAAGAATGAAATAATTTATAACTGATATTCACATGCATCACAATGATTTTCTATTGTACTGGTCTCTGCGATGCATATAGTAATGTGTTTAGGAATTAAATTTTAAATAAAAATTATATTGTGAATATTTTTTAGAGTATAAATTATTGGAATTGCTGCACTTAGTGTTACATATATGTTTTGGGAGCTTTTGATTTAAATATGATTACTATTACAAAAGTTAACGTTTATCAGCCAAAAAGGTTTCTTTGATGTTGACTATTTTCGAGTAACTTGATTCGCTCTTCCTTTGTCATTCCAGATTTGTATGCAAATTAATGTTTAAATATCCTTAATTAAAAATGAAATCTTATGTACAAATATTTTGAAATGGTAACAGTAACAGCAGTTTCTTTTAATTGTAGAATTAAACGAGGTAAAAATTGACATACTTAAGCCATTAAATTTAAAATCCAAAATTGTATTTTTAAAGCCTTAGAGATAGATGGGTTTGAAATGACAATCAAATTTCAGATTTTCTCATGTAAACTAATTTTCAAAACATTGAAATACAATTAACGTTGAGCTTTATCTTTCTAATGTTGCTAATTTTGTACGAGGTCTAGTATTAATTGTGTACATCTGACTCAACAAATTCTGATTTTGGGTGTGAAAAAAAAGCCAACGAAAACAGAAAATATCTTGTGTACCTATGATTGTGCTTCATTCATGGACCAAGCAAGCAAATAATACAAAAAAAGAAAACATCCTGTTTACCTACAATTGTGCTTCATTTATGAACTAAGCAAGCAAATAATACATAATGGTAGTATAATATAAAATAAATTTATTACCTCAATAGGTTTAAAGCTCGCATTTCATACATAGCTGACAGGAAGATATGACTATCGCATGATGTGCTAGAGGGTAAAAATCAAGCTATGGTAATTTACTATCAACCAAAAATAGAACATGGAATAGGTATTTAAAATTTAATTAAATATTTTATTTTTGACACAAAAACATAAAGCAATAAAATAAATTCAATCTACAAAATTTCATTGTCATTTTATGAGAAACAAACATTGAAAATATCTACAAACTATAAAATTAACAAAATTCAATAAAGCTATAATGAAGTTAAAATTTTAATAAAATTAACAAAAATCAATATAGTTGCAATGAAATTCAAATTTAGAATTAAAATTGTCAATTTTATTTTATCAATGAATGCACATATATGTATTCAATTGATGTTAAATATTAATATTTTTATAAAATGTAATTGAATCACAAATTTGAATGGAACCCATTTCTTTAATATGCACAGAAGTGAAAGTTAAGAGTATCCAACAATTCCAAAAATAATCACCTAATAAACATTCATTTATATACAATCCCAAGAACTAGTGTTAATGTCATACAAAATTGTAAGCAAGAATCTTTACCAATTTCACCAATGATACACATATTCACCTTTTCAACCAACATGAAATAAAAACAACGAAAGAAAAGAATCAAGGTTTGGGAATGTGGGTCTTGACAAAGCATAGTGAATATATTTCTTTTTGGCATGCTTGTTTGATTAATATATTTTTCTTGTTCTATCTTATATTATTATTTTCTAATATTATGAAAGTACTATATTAAATATTACCTTATTATTGTATTATGTTACATTATTTTTAAATTTTAATTTTATTTTTATTTTTAAAATAGTTTGATAATTAAACAATATAGAAAGTGATGATTCAAATTATTTTAAGATAATTTTTAGATCACTTAAAATTTAAATATATTTATATTTTAAAAATAATTTTTTAATATTATAATAGTATAAGATGAGGATAGAGTTCTTAATGAATTAAGCAAAATTGAGATTAGCTGTGGCACATTATCTCTAAACGGGGAATTGTGTCGCTTATGGAAGCCATAATCAACTTTGATGAAATTTAGGAGAAACAAAAAAATAACCATGGGTGGCATATATTTGAAGTTAATGAGAAAGTGATAGTACAAGTTGTTGGTCTCTCCACTAAAGGTTGTAAATGGAAAATAATGAGTTGTGCCTATGATGAAGCCAATTTGAACAACTTCTTTCGCAAGGGTGAAGAGCCTATTAAGCTTCATGGTCGATTCAACAGGGGGGAATTGTTGAAACCTTGCAACTAGGTGTGTTTTCTATTATAATGAAATATTTTACTTTAGAAGGGCACTTCAGGGCTTCTTATTATTATCACTTGTCATTCCTTAATCACTTTTACCATCTTGATTTTTATTTCTCTGTCTTTCTATTTGCTCGACTCTCTAAAATATATAGTTAAATGATGTGAGATAGTGTAAAAAACAACGTATATAGTATACAACTTTGCATCAAGGGCTCATGTTGAGACTTTTAATTTTAATGTGGATTTATGCCCTTTGAGGGCTATTTCTATGTAAGGGACCCATCTTCCCCCTCCCCTCCCTGGCTAGATTGCGGACATCCCAAGTGCTAGTAGGAAGCAAGGTGTTAAATGACCCAAAATCCCTTATCATTCCCCATTTAGTCATCCTCTTAGTTCGACTCCCCTGTTAGGGTTGAGAAAAAATAAAAGGGCCCACATGGCCCATCCAAGTCTAAAGTTGCTAAAAAAAACCCAAAGTACACCTTGTTGAGTCAAATATTGAAGCTGAGGAAACCCCTCATCATTCTATAAGGATTGTTGTCAAACCCTAAATAAGGAAAAAGCTTTGAATGAGA
The DNA here is from genome assembly GCA_028749045.1 of Cupressus sempervirens. Taxonomy (NCBI): domain Eukaryota; kingdom Viridiplantae; phylum Streptophyta; class Pinopsida; order Cupressales; family Cupressaceae; genus Cupressus; species Cupressus sempervirens. The sequence goes on along the minus strand of CM053785.1, from coordinate 463,299,180 downwards.
AGTCAGTTAAGGAGAAAATTTATAGTGATTCTAAAAGTTAGGATAATAATGGGTTTGGGAAAAGGGACTACTCAAAATAGCAAATTGCAATAGTTCCACACGTGGCTCTACAAGTATAAAAACAAAGTCCTTTGACCTCAATGCAAAATCTGGGGTTTGAAGCAAAATTGTTTCCCCTATGAATGCCACCTCCCCTACTCAAATCTTACTAGATAGAATATTGTGGGAGGTGGCAAAACAATAGTAGATAGTGATTGTGGTTCCCATGTTGCTCATTGGGAAATTTAGAAAATTAAGGACTTGGAACACCTGGATGATATATTCTTTGTGCTTGCTCATTTTGCTTTGAGGGTTATGCATTCTTCAACCACCACTCTATGACTCTTATAAGAGAAGAAATTAGTTTCAAAGGACTAAGAGAAAGATGCCTCCAAGGAGTAGTTTAGATTCCTCATTGACGATTGGATCGAAACGGTTCTCTTCAAGCTCACAGAAAAGAAGACAAAAAAAATTGTTTATTTGCCACAAATGACTATAGTTGTTTTGTTTTTTTTGATCTTGTTTGCCTTGTTTGGATGATTGCTGATCTTTAGGGGTATTCACTTTAATTGGTATATTCTTGTGTGACATCTCATACTTTTTCTTATTGAGCAATTTAACTATATTTGGCAGATAAGTAAGCTTTTAAATGTTTTCTCTAGTTTTTTAAGACTATCATGATGAATACTTATAGTGTAGGTATCCTTTATATGACTATGCAATTTGGTAACATGTCAATGTTAGCTATTGGGTCTTTTCTTTTTGGCTAACACACGTCTTTGGTATTAAGTAGCTTTGATCTCTTGTTTATAGTTTGTAGTGCCTGCCCTCGTTCACATCTTTTCTGGACATTGTTGCTATTATTATCAGACTATGTTAGACTAGTTTTATGTTGATGGATTAGTAGTATTGTTTTGAGACTATTAGACATTATGTTATGGATTTAGTGGATATATGATGAGATCATTTAGACTTTACATTTCATGTATGCATGATGATCATTACATTGCTTTCAGTTATTGTTGATGATTAATTAGATGGTTTATTACCTCATGTGCTTTATTATGGATACTTACCCCATACTTGCATGTGTATGGTGTGCGTGTTTGCTTATATTGTATGGCGTTTCTGATATGGTTAAGGAAGGGAGTCGTAGTCACCTGCTAGTCATGATCTACACGATGCACCACTTCTTGCTATTGCCTGTTTAGCTTAGCATTATATATATTGTATGTACATGCATGATTTTTCTGCAGGTTGTAGGTACCAGGTATCGACTTCCCTGAATTGCCAGGATGAGCGTACCTTATTACACTATCTCAATGATAAGAGAAGGGAGATAAATTCTCAAGTCCAAATCCCAAACCCTTAAACCATTTGTCCTAGTGAGGTAGGACAAGTATCTGGATACTTTACCTTCCGAATGTGTCGAATGACATAATTCATGATTTTTAACCCTTTAGATTCATTTTGTGTCAATTGTTCTATGATGGGTTTTCATATTTTATCTTGGAGGTCTATGGTGAATTTTCTATTAATTAAGTCTTAATAAATAGATTTAATTAATTAATTAATTATTTGGAGAAAATTAATATAATATCATGATCTTTGATATTTTGATCATAATTAATTAAATGAGAATTAATTAAGGAAAAATAATTAAATAAAAGAAAATTAGAAATTAAAAATTAATAATAATTATAAAATAATAATAAAGTAATAAATAAATAATAATAATAAAAGTTATAAAATTTAAATAGAAGTTATATAAAAAGTAAATTAGAGTTATAAGCTTGCCTAGGAGTTAACGCACCTTTTCATTTCTTATATGTCAACAACACGTGGGTTAGTGCATCAATTAAGCACATGGTGTCTACAACCTTATGACTTATCTAGAAGGTTGGAAAAGACACTTGCTTAGTTGGTGACACCTTCTAGTTGTTTCTAGAGACATTCTAGGTGCTTCCTGAGAGCTCTTTATATTCAGGCATTTCTAAAAGCTTAGACATAGCGTTTGGAGAGCATTTTGGAGCATTGGAGGACTCGAGAACTTTTAAGAAGGGAGGAGCTTGCTCTGCGGATTTTCTGAGGAAGAGCAAATTAGCATCAGAATCCAGGTAGATTCTTGTGATTTTACTTATGCTATTTTCACATCATGCACTTCCTGTCTTCTTCGTGTCTTCCATATGTCTTCTGAAGATTTACCTATTTTTGTTGTATGCATTCTCAATATGGGTAGTTAAAATTGATTATATGCATGGATCTGAAGAGAACACGGGGCTAGGGTTTAAATTGTAGCCAAATCCATTAGATGAATTATTGGATAAATTTGAGATCAAAAAGTTTATAGGAAAATTCTAAAAATTGGAACCTTTAAATAAATTGTATAAATGCTCATTGTAAAATATACATGTTTATAATTTTCGCATCTGCATATATATATATATATATATATAGAATAATCGTATTTTATAAATCGCAGTGACAAAACTTTATTAAAATTTTGAATCGCAAACTGCAAACGTTTTATTAAAAACGTTACATAGAAAATGATTTAAATTTGGGCGACTGTTGGCAAAGTCATTTTAAAAAAAATGCATATAATAAAGTGTGGAGGGGCGGGTTATACCCCGTACCCCCCCCCCCCCCCCCCCCTTTTCTCCCCACTGTTCTTTACTTAAGCGGGTCATAGGGTACCTGCATGCGTAGTGTACCCACGATAAGGTACTGCCATATGGCAGTGGTCGCAGGGTACCTGCAGATGCATAGTACCTGCGATGGGTTTAGTCGCGCGCCAGCAATATGATCGGCGACGATTCAATATAAATTGCCTTTGGCTTTGGTTATTAATTGTGATATATGAAAATCGATTTTTATATATTAATTTTTTTATAATGATATTAAATGTTATTATCAATTGTTATATATATATATATATATATATATATATATATATATATATATATATATATATATATATATATATATATATATATATATATATATATATATATATGTATGTATGTATATAAGTATATGTATATTAGTTATAAATAATTATTTTATTTAAAATGATTTGTATAGATGGATCATTCTGCAAAAGATTAATGATTTAAAAAAAATATGAATAATAATTTATCAATTATTAAAAAGAAGAGATATTAATAATTAACTCAATTAAACTTAGTTTAATTAAGGTTAATTATTAGAATGTGTTATAAGTCAAAGTTTTGAAATATGCAAATTCTGTTGATAATATTGGATTCATTGGGAATGTCATATAAACAAAATATTATTATATCAATTAGAAAATTGAGTCTAACGGTTTTGGGAAGAAACTTTTATCTATTAAACAAATACGTGGGTTAGGTAAAACGTGAAATTTCTCCACTTAATATCTAGATTGAAAAACGTAAACTGAAACCTCCACATTTAATTCAAGTATGTAAATTTAGCAAAACCAAAACATGTGTTTGCATTGTGTATTCTTTATGCTATTTGTTTTGGGTTTTGGGTTGACTAGTGTTGACCAGTTATAGGACGTCTACCAGAGGCTTGGGGGTTATGTGATTGTGATGTCATGATGATGTTTTAATCTCGATCTTTATAAACCCAACCATGGTTATGTGATGGAATGCTCTATGTAATGTTTGTAATTACTGATTGTTATAGTTGAGATTCTTATGTATGAGACACTTGACTTAACCATTTTTGGTTCATCGATCAGTTATTCTTGGTTATTTTTCCAATCGCCATGATGGGGTTGAAATGTTATTCTCTGATGTCATGTTGTGACATGTTTGACTCAACCATTATGGAGTCTTCGATCAGTATGATTTTGAGATATATTTTGGTTATTGAGAACCAATGGATACTTTTGATTATCAGTGATACTTCAGTTGCCAATAGAGAGCTATTGTGGTCATGATTTTCTATGGATACTTGCTCATGGAGAGTTGATGTTTTTATGCATATTTGATGATTTTATTATGGATTATCTTTTGTGATTTTGAGATTTATGATTCCATGAGCTTAGGTTAGGTTATCTGCTTGTAGTGTCAAGAAGTGGCTTGCAATGCGGGTCGGGGCCTTAAGAGGCTGCCAGGGTAACTCATTGTAAGTTGGTTAAAAAGTGAAAACATTCACACCTAATACTAACTAAATAAACCTAAAAAGATAATTTTTTTGTTCTCGCCCATGACTCGAGTGCTTGTATAGACTAGGATGGGAGTAGAGAGAACGCATGGTTGTGACCATGCATTCCATAGTATGCCTTGTTAGTATGAGAGGATACTAGTGGCCACATGAGGATCAGTATGGACCCATGGAGTTTAGCTAACTATTAGGGTAACTTGTACATGATATATGCGATGACACTTTCCTGCTTGCATAGTAGGTTCCTACATGTCTTTGTGTGCCTCTTGGAATTAGATGTCAATTTTGTGTGATGGAACCTTTGAGTTATTATACTTTTAGGATTTCGAGACTTATAGAGATTTATGCTATGTGATTTTGGATAGCCTGTTTGGGACTTGAGATTATCTCCTCAGCATGGTGGGAGTGGACCACTTTGGTACCACACGGTTGGGTGGTAGTGTTTTTCCACTCTTATCATTTGAAATTTATTGAGACATAGTGGCTGATGCGTCCTTCGTGATGGTGGATATGTATCCTTTCATTGATGATTAGCATATGTTAGATGATGTTATCTTATGCTTATATTTGCATGTTGGATTACTTTCTGCATATGATATAGTATATGTTAGGAGTGACATTCTTACTATGTTAATACCGATGATCTCCTCGGTGATTTGGAATGTTATGCACAAAGGGATGGCTAGGGCCCACGATGGTCTAATGATGCTATTTACGATTGGGAGGAATCGTGCACTTAGTTTATTATGTTTGATCTTTTATGATGGATGTATATATCTGATTATGTATCATGTGATTATCTTTACTTTGATGTATCATGGATTAGAATAGGATGATGTACCTTATTTCACATATGTATATTCTTTTAAGCTTTTCATATCTGTGACATGTACAGTGGATTATTGAGCATTAGAAATGTAATGTATAAACACTGGACTTATCACTATTATTTCATGTGGATGTTGTATTAGATGGATTCAATAATGTTAGTTGACTTAGATGTAATTCAATGTTAAGGGATCCTTAAAGAATGTAACCAGTTGTGTATGTTATGTTTACTTTTAGATGGACATTGCTATTGCTTCCGTTATGGTGTATAAGTTATATGTGGTATTTACTTTCATATCTCATTAAAAAAAAAAAATGCTACCAAACTTAGTGAAATTCTAGGCTAATTCTTTGGATCCCTTGGCAGGGCATTACATAGTTGATGTTTGTGTGTTGACAATGGTGTTTCATAACTTTGTCCACCTTTGGGCTTTGCAATTAAGTGTTAGACCCCTCATTTTTGAATTCTTTAATATAAAAAACATTTACATTTCAAGTTTTTTTAAATGACAACAAAATCTGTAGTAATAAATTTATAATATTTAATGAACATGATATATATTTGTATGTAATAAATCCAGATTGTGTTTCCTATAAAGCAATCAACAAGTGTATCCTCAAATACCCAACCAATTGAATAGATGGAGTTATTACCAATTATACATGGAAAATAAAAAAAGACACACAAATCCACCTATTATACCAATTGAGTCCCATTAGTCTCTTAAACATAACTTTTGTCTGGCTGATTAAAGGATTAAAAAAATGCTTTGTGTAACGCCACACTAGGGAACCCAAGATAAATTATAACCTATAATGTCACTAAGTTTGCTAAACATTTTTTTTAAAGATTAAAACAAACAAGAGATAACATAGAAGAAGCAATAATTCATATACATACATAAGCAATACAATAACAGTTACATCTCTCAAGGGTTCCATAACATTGAATCACACATAAGTTTTATTAAGATTAAATTTGATAAGAAAACAAAGTCCATGTCATAGAATAACCATAGGTACAAAATCACATGAAAGAATATATAAGTATATAAGATGCCACATGGCATAACCAGAATGCATACTCATCCTCTGCACACATCACATGATATGAAATGCTAAAAAAATATACATCATGATAAGATACAACATCCCATAGGATCTCAAATCATCAAAGTACAACATACCAGAATATGGCCATAGAACATAATCACAAGACAAGAAAAATAGAAAAACTACACAAGGTACATCCAACATCGACATCCAGCTGTTGGATCTCAGTGGTATAAGTAACACTACTACCCAACCTCATTGTAACGCTTAGCTTAGGAACGCAAAATAAATAAACCTCACATGTTACAATGTTTACTGAACTATTTTTTTAAAAGTTTAAACACCATCAAAGTAACACTGTAGAAGCAATATACACAAACACAATATTTACACAAATGCAATTACAATACATATTACATTCCTAAAGGGTACCTTCACATTTAGTCACATTTAAGAAAGTTTATAATGATTAGTTTAAGTCTCAAGTACAATGTCTCATGATCATAAACAAATAATAGATACATCATCTCATAAGAAAATGTGTAAATACAACCGATACAATGAAAATACATCCACTGCACATGTCAGATGGTATGAGAATAGTGTAGACACCTAAATTTGATTACACTACTTTGGTAATCTAATTTAGCCATCTCTAAAGGCATCATTAATTAAATTCTTATTTAATTAATCCTTTGTCATCCCCTAGTTGATTAATTTAATTAATCATCTATAGTCCTAATTGATAAATCAAATAATCTATTATTTATCAATTAAATCCTTTTCTCCTATCTAATTCCAAAAATCCCCATTTATTAAATAAATCTATTTGATAAATGAAATCCTCAAATTCAAAAAAAACCCTAACCTATCTCTAATCCTCCATTTAGCCTAATCCACCCCATCCACCCATACTAACCAAGCTTAGCCACTAACTCACCCACCCTCATTAATGCCATCCACTTGCACATCTCTAACATCCCTAATCTAATCCTAAACCCAAGCCTAATCCACCCCCTAATGTTGTCACATTCCTTAAACAAGTTTAAGACTTTCCTAATCCAAACCAAAGTCTCCCCTCAAAAAAACCCAACCACTAAGTCATGAGTGCTCTTACAAAACATAAAGACTCTTACAAGCCCACTCATGACTCTTACACCCATCTTCCACACTCTTCCCTCTTCCACACTCATTCCTCTTACATCCCTCTTACATACTCAACCCCACTCATCATGCCCTTAACCAACCCTTAACCCTACCCTCTCACACTCATCCTCCTTGTGACAAGTGTCACCTTCCCATTGGTGCTAAACAAGCACAATCCATGTGCATCTTAGCCCTCCTTAAGCATTCATCCATCCTTGCATCTAAGCCCTCCATCCCTCTACCCCTTAGCCTATAAATTGAATCCCATCCCAAGCCATTTCATCAACAATCTTTGAGCTAAAGTTACCATGCTATTTTGAGAACCAAAGCCATCAATCATACCCTTATAATGCCAAATTGAGAGCTCACAAAGCTACCAATTTGCCATTACCCATCTCCATTGAAGCAGCTTTTGAGCATCTTGAGCATACATCCACAGCAAAAGGACACATCTACAGAATCAAGAAAGCATGGAGTGTTTTCTCTTGTGAGGTTTGCACTTCTTATTTTCTTTCTTAGTCTAAGCATATATGTGAATTTAGTTTTTGGTTTGTGAATGTTTACTTCATTTGTTAATGTTCTTTGCATACTGATTCTGGTTCTACAAATAGATGCACCAAAATACAAGATACATGTTAACATATATCCATGAACTGAATAAAAGTCTATGAGATATGAATAAGAATGATAAAGATACATCTCCTGCAATGAACATCCAACAACTGATGACGTGAGGGGGACCCAAATGGTAAGATTACACTACCTCTTGACCACGTGGTTACCTAGTCAGGCTTTCACTCCCATCATGCAGGGAAGATAATGAATGATCCACAAATGACTAATCAAGCACAAAACATTCATAGGAAAGGAATCCCAATAGCAAAAACTACCTCAAAGGTAACACAAACTACTCAAGAAGAAGAGACAATCAAAATTGAAAGGACACTCATTCCAATAACATCACACACCTAGTCAACATCTAGATACTAGATACAATACAATATCAAATCAAGATAAAGTCAATGAAAGGTATCCACCTTAAGTCAAAGGTCACATACATGTCCAAGAACAATAATCAACAAATAACAACCTCCATCAATAAAAGTAAATTACCAACAATAAGAACATCCAACAATAAGTACACCACCAATAAATAGTTGACACTCATCAATAAAAGTTAGTTGTCAATAATAAATGACATCCAATTAATGAGTAACAACTCACAATAAATATACCATCAAAATTAATATCCAACAAGTACACTGATAGAGGCAAATATTAAAAAAACCATGAAGGAGACTTAGATTACATATTAGGGAGTGTCACCACATGGTGAAACTACTTGAGTTACCCTGGATTGGTATCTCACTAGACCCCAGACCCTCAAGCATTGAGTTACCCATAACTGGGCACTTTGGAACCCAGACCCTCAACGTGACACATGCAAAACCATAATACCCTCTCACAAAGACAGGGAAAACTAGTCATATTTCTCACTAGGTATCATCTCATTCCCATCCTTAGCCTATACAAGCACTCAAGGCATGGGTGAGGCAAACATTTCTAACTTATCTTTTCAGTTTATCTCAAGGAAAAAGGCTAGACATTTTAATTTCTATGTTATCACTTATTACACAACTTATAATGAGTTACCCTGGCAACCGCTTTAGGCTCTGACCCCCATTCCAAGCCACTCCCACAGACATGCACCTATACTACCTTCCCAAAATTCACAAACCACAATTGTGTCTCATACCACAAAAGTAATACTAATCGAATTCGGTTCCTTAACAAGAAACCCAAAAATAACATTGGTTCTCAAAACCCAAGTTCTTATAAATGATTAATAGCATAAAGCTCATCAAGCATAAATCTCAATTCAAATCATAAAGTACATCATGACATCCAGTCAAATAATCATAAAAGAAATCTCAAAGATTCTTCTTGTGCACATCCTAACTTGGTCAACTAAACAACCCACAAAGAAAATCATCATGAAAATAAACATCACAAGACTATAAATAGAATATAAGAAAACACATAGTATTCAGTCATATGATTTAATTCCATCAATTTCTCTTGTTTAGTTTGGGTCATAAGGATGTGTTTAGCATTAAAGTAACAATACACATGTTTAGATAGCTTGGCTAATATATCTATTTTAATAAACAAGTATTTAAATGTCAAATCTTGTTATTTAGAAAATTCATGATGATCACATGGTCCTAATGACAAATTTAAAGTTGAAACCCTAATTGTTCAATTTGTTGTTTTCTTCCAATTTTGTATAATTGAATTTTCCCTGTATAAGAAAAAGATTTTAAAAGAATACAGTCATAATAATTTTCTAAATTTTTCTATAATTTTCCCCAGTCAAGTTTTCTTGATCAATAAGTTTTCCTTTTCAAAATCTACAGCATAATTCTTTATCTGAAAATCAATACAATAAATTAATAAGCATTATGCAAGCACCCAAGAAGACACGGAGTAGATAGATCTTTCAAAAATATTCTACAATGAGTTTTCAAAACCTACCTCAAAACCACAGCTAAAATTCGAGACAAGATGTGAATGCATGCAAATCCAAAGCCTCTCAAACTTTCAACAATTCTAAATTTTTCTCTCCAAAACTTGTTTGTCTCTCAAATGAACTACCAACCCCCTTATAAAGAACCATAACCCTAACTAGGGTTTTTAAATTACTAAAGCCACTAATAATAATTACATTAATTATTTAATCCTTTCATGCACACTTAAAGAACCTTTTAATTATTTCTTTTTCTTTCCCTCCACTTTATTAATTAGTGCAAGCACTATTTAATGCATATTTTATTATTTAAATTAATGATAATAATTAAAGCTCATTATTAAATGCAACTCTAATTTAATTATTATTAACTTAATAGTTATAATAAAGCAATATTAAATCTTTAATATTTTAATATTTTAATTCTCTTTTTAAAGAAACCTTTAAAATTATATTTTAAAATTAAATCTTTTAAATGAAGCGCATATTTAATTAATTTCTAATTGATTAAATATCATCATACTTTAATTTCTCTTTAACCAATTTTTGAAATTTAGACTTCCAAATTGAGTCTTTTAAAATAAAGCATGTATTTAATCAAATTTTAATTAATTAAATATGCTCATATTTTAATATTTTCTTTTTAATAATTCTCAATATTATATGATTAACTCAAACATTATAAGTAAATCATTTACCAAATAACTCACATAGTCAAATCGACATAAAAGTAGCATTACCAAAACTAACCAAAACTCAAAATTAAACAATATGGACAAAGATAAACTCATGGGTTTAAAAAGGGTAGAAAATTAGATACATTCCTCCTCAGGATAAGTAATTAGGCTATGGCTGGGATTGGACTTAAACATTATCTTCTCATTCTTACCATTGAGTTATTGCGATAGGGCATACTCATCCTGGCAATTCGGGGAAGTCGATGCCTGGTATCTGCATATTTATATAAAAGGCGAGCATATACGTGTGCATATATATCTAAGATAAATAGACAATGGCGTACAGTGGTACATCGTTTAGATCCCAACTAGCAGGTGACTATGACTCCCTCACTCAACCATATCAAGCACATCAAACATAAATGTAAAATAGACACACACACCATACACATGCAAGTATGGGGTAGGTATACTAGTAAATCCTAAATATAAATAACATCATATTCTACTATGAATATCTCATTAGGATGAGGACATAATAAACATCTTTCTACGACACATCATATAGCATCATGATAAAAGCAATTTCATTAACTAACTAAGAGAAATTAGATCATAATCACCACTAGTAGGAAATTGTTACAACATGACATTATCAATTACTCAACATATTAAAGTATTGCATTTCAAATATCAAATAAGGGCAAACACATCTATAGAAGAGTCATATAGAACTTTAACAACTAAGTATAAAATGATAGCAAAGGAGGGGCATTACACTCGTGGAACCTAAATGAACCAATCCCATTCTACTAAGGAGATAATCCCAAGTCCCATACAAATAACAATCCAAAAGTCATAACAATAATCTAGGTAAAGAAATACTGAAAAATCTATCTCAAAGGTACCAAGTACACAAGTAACATCTAATCCTAGAGGCAATAAAGACATGTAGGAAACCTAATAAGCATGTGGGAAAGTGTCATCACATGAGTCAACTCTAAGGCTACCCTGACAGTCTCTTTGGACTCCAACCTCCTAGTGACTTGTAGCATCAATATCATTTCTTATAGACAAGATATACTAACTAGGCAAGGTTACAACCAAACATCCTTTCTACTCCCATCCTAGCCTGTACTAACACTCGAGGCATGAGTGAGGTAATACACTAACTCTTGTTAATTCATTTAAACCCCATTAATGAAATGTTATCACTTATTAGTACAACTTACAATGGGTTACCCAGAATCTCTTTAGGGCTCCGATCCGATCTCCATTGTAAGCCACATCCCAACATACTCATAGATAACCTACCCTAAGCTCATAAAATCACAATATTCACCTCAGTCCTATACAAGCAACTAGAAAGCACTAATAGATGACTAATGGAAACCTCATAGGTTACACCAAGGAAATCACAATATTCACCTCAATCCTATACAAGCAACTAGAAAGAACCAATAGATAATTGATCAAAAACCTCATAGGTTACACCAAGAACTCGATCTCATCACAAAAACATGTGAATATAACACATTGATTGGGAATAAAATAATCGTGACAAAACAACATCACATAGCAGCATCGTAAAACTATCACTTCACAAGCCTCTACTAAATAATCATATTCGGTCGAACCACTAGGTTTCCCCAAAAAAACCATCACAAGATAAAACATGACATTTCGATATACATTTAAAACAAGTGTAGTTATTTAGTCTTTTATTATTATTTTTTTATAAATATAATTCCATAAAAAAATGATTTGCATCAAATTCAAGTTTCCATTTCATAATCGTTTCACAGTTGGATAAAGGTTATCAATCATGTAATATTATCATGTTATTAATTTAAATGAACAAGTAAATCATGAATGATTTAATTAATAACATAAATGCATATTATTAGACTAAATCTCAATATCAATTTGATTTTTAAAATATTAATCTAACTTCTATTTAAGTCTAATATGAATATTTACTTTTTCTTTAATTCATAATGCAACTTGAGATAACTCAAACTTTAAATTATAGTTATAATTAGACTATTTATAATTTCTCTCATAATAATTAAATATTCATAACTAGACGATTATATGCTTAACTCAACTATAATTCTTCTTAACATATAGCTATGTCACAAATATATACTTATTAACTTGTAACTCCACTTGCATTAATAAATTTAAAAATAAAAAAATTAAAAAAAATAAAAATAAAAATAAAAATATAACCCACTTGGAGTTTTAAAAAAGAATTAACATTAAAAACTCACTTATAAGATTTAAATAAGTGCTATTTGTTTATTTAATTTTTAAAAATAAATAAATAATATTTTTTAAATTAATATATTTTAAAAAAATATGAAATTAATAATTCATCATAAAAAGGTTAAAAATCTAAAAATTAGATTACAATTTTATAAAATAAAAGTAAACATGCAATTAGTATTTTCACATGCCTTTGATCTCTCAAATCATGCAGCCATAATATATTTAGTTTTCTATATTTAGTATATTTGTTTTCACATGCATGCATAAGTTTAACTACAACATGCTTTTCTCTCAATTAATTTTTTACTTTTCCAATAAATTTTGCAATTCAATTATTTTAGCTATAAGAAAAATATTTATCTTTATTTGGAAAATTCATGATAGTCACATGACAAACTTAAATCAAACCCTAGCAGTTCAATTTGTTATTTTCTTCCAATTCTTTAATCAAATTTTCCCTATTTTAGAAAGGGTTTTAAAGGAATGAAGTCATAATAATTTTCTAAAATTTTCTAAAATTTTCTACAGTTTTCCTTAGTCATTTTCTTGATTAATAAGTTTTCCTTTTCAAAATTTACAACATAATTCTTTATCTAAAAATTAATACAATAAATTAATAAGCATTATACAAGCACCCAAGAAGACATGAAGTATACAGATATTTCAATAAAATTCTACAATGGGTTTTCAAACCCTACATCAAAACAACAATTAAAATCCGAGACAATTTGTGAATGCATGCAAATCCAAACCCTCCAAAACTTTTAACAATTCTTTTGCTCAAATTCCAAGTTTTGCTCCCCAAAACTTGTGTGTGTAGAAATAAGTTGTTATCCCTACTTAGAGTTTTTAGTTTACAAACATGCGAAGGCCTCTCCTTATAATAATTTATTTAATTCCCATCTGCATGCTTTTTGCTTTTAATAAAAATAAACTTTATTTAAATGATTCCCAATTCATTTTTTAAAATACAAAAGATATTTTTTACAAAACATGTTTATTAATTTAACTAATAATAATATTTAAAGTCTATTATTTAAATTCAACTTCTAAATATTATTATTAAATTAAATAAATACAATTGCACCAAATTTACTCTTCTAATTAAAACTTTAAATTTATTTCTTCCATTTAATTAATTTCTCAATTAATTAAATATAATAAAATCGATTTTTCTTTATAGTTTTTTTGTTTAATTAAATCATTTAATAATCTCTTTGGTTGATTTAATCATACTTGAAAATCACAACATACCCACAAACTCAATAAGATAAAACTCGACTAAAAAGACAAAGTACAAATCAAACTCAAAGGTTAAAATCTTGAATTCTCATCACTTTGAAAAATTCAAAAAGGGGAAGAACTCATGTACTTGTCCTTTATTCTAGGACAGTCAGGCTCGGGTTTAGGATTTGGACTTGACAACTATCTCCCCCCTTTTGCCATTGAGATATGACGATAGGGCACACTCATCCTGGCGATTCAAGGAAGTTGATGCTAGGTACCTGTAATTTGCATAAAAGTTGAACATGTACATATATCTAAACTAAATAGGCAATGGCAGGGAGTAGGATATTGTGTAGATCTCAATTAACAGGTGACTACGACTCCCTCCCTCAACCACATTAGATACATCAAACATAAAATAAAACATACATGTACACCATACACATGCAAGTATGGGGTAAGTAATCATAAAACCACATATAAATCATCCATATAATTGTCATTTTGAAAACAATTGAAATCACTATATGAAGTATGCAAAACATCATCACCAAAAGAATAACCATGAACACATCAGATATCTGAGTATAATGTATCTCATGGAATATATAATCCAAATATGTAACCAAGTACCACTAAATCACATCACATAACCATGAAAGCTGACCTAAAATAATTTGGCAATATAACGAAAATCAAACTAGGGTGGGCACTACACTTTGTTATAGATGTGTTCTACTTTTTAACAGAAAGAACATTAGTAAGAAAACCAAAACCCTCCATGGAGAAGACCTGGTGTTTGGAAATGTAAACAACCATTAATTTTTTTTAAATGGAACATTGAACATCACATTTTTCCTTCTCCCAAATATATAGTCTAGAAAATAAAACTAGAAATGAAATATATAGTCTTCTATTTATCCCAAAACTTAGATAGGTTGAGAAGTTCCCATCGCATAGTAATTTACATTTGCTAATACATTTGGATTTGGTTGAACAAACCAAGTTGTTTTAAAATATTTCTCCTCTACAATGGAGAATTCACAAAACCATCTACAAAATAGATCCAAACTCAAAAAGGTTGAATTCCTTGTTTTAAATGTTGTCTACTCTGTATAGACAAATACCAGATAGATGAGATGTATTAAGAACTTAGGACTCTAAGTGAAGAAACATATCCAACCAACTTAGTAATTTTCCTTTCAATACAATTCATACAAATATAATATATCGCCTCATTTTAATGTAGCACTGGTAAAAGAATCTCAACACATTTGACACAAAATTTGCTCCATTGTCTACCTTTTGTATAATAGTCTATTGGCCAATAAAATTGTCATTGTAATATATTCAAAATAAATTTATAAATAAAGTAAAATGTTCATCACAAGTAACTATTATAATCAACACAACATGCCATGCCCTTAATATTGGTGTATTTAGGGTTATCAATAGTCAACTCGTGGCTGTCTTAATCCTTAATTAAGCCATGTTATTGTTATTATATTATTATTTAGGTAGGTAGGTTAGCCTAGCTGTTATATAGGGTCGTGTCTATTCAGCCTAAGCATAATTAGGTATATATTGGAGATTGTAAGTCTCATTTCAAGATCATATTGTGAAGTGTGTTCTCATTGGAGATATTTGGAGGTTATCCCCTTGAAGTGACCTATTACTCTCAATTATTATCAAGTATTTGTAGAATATTTCATATAATCTCTTCCATTGTGCAAGTTATTTCATTACAAGTGGTATCAAAGCATGATGGAACCATAGAGGCAAAAAAATTTGTCAACATTTGAGGTGAATTTGGGGAGACAACAACTTTAAGATTTTAGCGAATTTTTAAAATATTTTTAAAGGGATTGTCAAGACCATATTGAAGAAGCTATAGTCCAAATTTCAGAGGAAATGGAGCAAAGTTGAGCATATTATTGCATAATTACTATTTCTACACAATTTATTGAGATCTACGTATCTCTCACAATTTATTGGGTTTTTGAATGCATGGTAGAGGAGCCTACATTTCAAATCTTGGAGAAATTGAAGCAAAAATATACAAGTTATTGCAAAATTAAGAAAACTCACTCTCAAGGCAGCACATTTGCTATTTTTTTGGATTTTTTTTGAGTAAGTTATAGTAAACATAAAAAATAAAAATTCAGAGAATTTACATTTCATTTGTGTGATTTATTTCAAAAAGTATTGGTTTTCATCATATGATGGGGCTTCCAAAAAGAGGCAAAAAGAATGCTATCACAACGGGGAAATCCTCTGATAAGAGTTTGGGAACAACAAAGGATAGTAATCCCAATGAGGAAATAAGTAAGTTCAAGGAAGAGATTAAGAGGGATATGTGTGACTTACAAGGAGATATATTAGATATACAAAGCATGTTAATCACCTATACGAATGAACCAAGGAAAGAGTTCTCTAGCAATCAAGGCAAGACCTTCAAGTCAACTAATAATGACACAAATTTTTATACTCCTACAGATCTAGGATTTTTTTTCCAAAGGTGGATATGCACAAGTTTGATGGTAAGGATCCTCTAACATAGATAAACCAAATGGAGATTTTTTTTTGAAGTACATGAAACCCCATATGGAAAAAAGATCATGATGGCTTCCTTATATTTAGAACCATATCAATTCATTTGGTATCATTGAATTTTTACTCATTGGAGGAAAAAGGGTCTCACCATATCATGGTCAATTTTTACACAAGAAATCCAAGCACAATATAGCAATAGTGTGATAGACAACTTTTTTAGCTAGCTTGCTAAGCTTCAACAAACACAATCAATTAATTAATATATTCCAAAATTCCAAAATCTATCCTTAAGAGTGGAAACAATTATAGAGGAGAACTTGAATGATTTAATCTTGGGTGGTCTCAAGGATCACATTCAACATGAGGTACAAATGTTTAGTCCTAGCTCAGTAAACCGGTCTTTTATATTGGCACACAGAGTAGAAGAGAAGTTCTTGATTTCTAGAAAGAAAGGGGCTAATGTGACAAGAGAAAAATGATATTCAACACCTTCTCTTCCTCAACCTACTAGGTTGAATCCACAAAAAAATGAGGAGAAAAGAGAGAAAAGGTTGTGTTTCAATTGTGATAGAAAATACACTTGAGGATATAAATGTAGTGAAAGTAAATTGTTCTATATTGAAGGTCCAAGTGAGGAAGAAGAGCATGAACTCATATTAGAGGAAGATAGGGAGTCAAGTGAGGAGTCACATGATTCTCAACCAATCATTTCTTCTCATGCACTTTCAAGTTTCAGTACATCACAAACTCTCGAGGTAGTGGGTTTCTTAAAGAAATAGAAAGTAACAGTGTTCATTGACTCAGTTAGTACTTATAATTTCATCAACAAAAAGTTGGAAAATTTTCTAAATGTTTTAATATATCTAGCACCAAAGTTTCAGGTTTTGATTGCAAATGTGGGTGCATTTAGTTGTTAAGGGAAGTGTCATAGTGTCAAATTATTCATGGGAGATTATCAACTTGATACCCCAATGTATGCGATATCTATGGGTGTGGCAGTTATTATTTTGGGAGTACATGCCTTACTACATTGGGAACAATTGAGATGAACTTGCAAGAACTATTCATGAGATTTCAATCAAAAGGAAAGGTAGTGAAGCTAAGGGGGTTGAAGGCAAAATCCCCATAGATGGTAAGCTCTCATCAAATGCAAAAGTTTCTTAAGAAAGGAGAGGATGGTTTTGTGGCCCAACTATTTTCATTAGAAGTATCTCAATATAATGCTCTTACTCATCTGGATTTACAAGCATTAATTGATCATCTCCTAGTGATTCTTGGAGATATGCCTAAAGGAATTCCACCTAAGAGGGATCATGGCCATGCCATACAACTAGTTCCAAGGAGCCAACCACCAAACATTAGGCCTTATAGGTACCCACACATACAAAAAAGTGAGATAGAAAACATTGTTGAGGCAATGCTAGAGGTAGGAATTATCAGGCATAGCTAAAGTGCTTACTTCTCACTTGTGGTGATGGTGCGTAAGAAGGATGAAACTTGGTGCATGTGTCTATATTATAGAGTGCTCAACAAGTACACCATTATATATAAGTTTCCTATTCCAGTCATTGATGATTTGTTAGATGAATTAAATGGAGTTATGCATTTTAGTAAGTTAGATCTTAGATCAAGTTATCACCAAATTCAGATTAAGGAGGAACATATTTATAAGACAACATTTTGAACTCATGTGGGTCATTATGAATTTTTGGTGATGCCATTCAGTCTTACCAATGCACCATATAATTTCAAAAGTTTGATGAATTCCATTTTTAATAAGTTCTTGAGAAAGTTCATGTTAATGTTCTTTGATGATATATTAATTTATATCAAGACTTGGGAAGAACATTTGCAGCATGTAGATCAAGCATTACAATTAATTGAAGATCATCAACTCTATGCTAAGCCATTCAAGTGTGCTTTTGTTCTTAAGGATGTGGAGTATTTGGGACACATAGTTTCACATGGAGTAAAGGTGGACCCTACCAAAATTAAGGCTATCATGGAATGGCCTATTCCAAAAACCATTAAGAAGTTGAGGGGTTTCTTGGGATTAACAAGGTATTATAGAGGATTTGTGAAGAATTATGCTTGTATGGAAGCATCCCTCACCAGTCTATTAAAGAAGGACTCTTTTCATTGTAATGAATCGTCTAAAGTAGCATTTGAGCAACTGAAGGAGGCTATGTGTACAACTCTAGTGTTTTCCACTCCAGACTTCACCAAGGAATTCATTGTGGAACGTGATGCTTTAGAAATGGGATAGGAGTAGTTCTCGTGCAAGAAGGTCGACCAATTTCTTTTAAGAGTCATCAATTAAAAGGTAAAAATCAACTCAAACCTATTTATGAGAAGGAAATGCTAGCAATTCTTTACATAGTTAAACAATGGAGGCCTTATTTAATGGGTCAACACTTCAAGGTTAAGAAAAATCATGATAGCCTAAAATATTTTTTGGAACAAAGACTATCTTTGGAAGAGCAACAAAAATGGGTCACTAAGATGTTGGGATATGACTTTGAGATTGTATATAAAAAAGGGAAGGGAAATATTGTGGCTGATGCACTTTCCAAGAAGAATGAAAAAGATGAAGCCTTATTGTGTGCCCTTTCAATATTATAAGCAAACTGGGTGGTAGAAGCCAAAGCAAAGTGGCAAAATGATGTTGCAACAAGTAATCTCATCTAGAAAGTAAAAAGTGATCCTAGTATTTCAGATAAGTTTTGTTGAAAGGGGGATATTCTTTGGTATAAAGAGTGCTTGTATCTTTGTAATAATTCCACTCTAAATATAAGGTTCTCAGAAAGCTACACGAGTCCCTATTTGGTGGTCATTCAGGGTTTTTGAAGACATATCATTGGGTGAAGCAAGATTTTTTTTTGGGGAAGGGTTAAAAGGTGATGTTCAAAAATTTGTGGTTGAATGCTTGCTTTGTCAAAGAAATAAGGGAGAGACAATTAAGACACCATGTTTGTCGCAACCCTTATCTATTCCTAGCCAGCGTTGGGAAGATGTATCCATGAATTTCATTATAGGGCTTCCCAAATCTAAAGGTCATAATGTCATGGCAGTAGTTGATTGCCTCACTAAATATGCACATTTTATTGCATTATAACATCCTTTTATAAAAAGTACAATGGAAAAAATCTTCTTAGAGAATATCCAAAAGCTACATGGTACACCTAAGGTCATTGTCAATTATCATGATCCTATCTTTACTAGTCACTTTTGGAAAGATTTATTCTCATGTTTGGATACTCAATTGGCTCATAGTTCTTCATACCATCCTTAGTCAAATGGGTAAACTGAGGTTGTTAATAAATGTTTGGAAGGATATCTATGTTGTTTCACTTTAGAGAAACAATCTCAATGGGTAGATTGGCTACCTCTTGCAAAATGGTGGTACAATACTTCTTTTCATAGCTCATAAAAAATGTCTCAATTTTTGGCACTTAATGGATATCATCCTCCTTCCATTACTTCATCATCAAAGGTGTCACCAAGAGTACAGGTAGTATAGGACCACTTGCTTCATCAACAACATGTACTTTCAAGACTTAAGAGAATTTAACTATGGAACAAAATTGAGTGAAACAATAGGCGGACCAACATTGTAGTGAATTTTTTTTTGAAGTTGAGGATTGTGTCTTCTTGAGATTACAACCTTATAAACAAATCTCAATGAATAAATTGTAGTGCCTTCCCCTAGTTAACTTTTTCTAACTTTATTGCCAAACTCTTTTAGGCTAGTTTATATTTATGCTTGATGATTAGTAACATTTTTTACCATATTATTGGATATTATTTTCATACATAGTTGATTATATGATGAGACTACTTTTGTACTAGTTATTTCATTTATGCTTGATTATGCCTTGATGATGATTATTTACAGTGATTTTAGTTATTTAATGATGTTAGTTAGATGGATTATTTCTATGTGTTTTCTATGGATACTTACCCCATACTACATGTGTATGGTGTTCATGTATGTTTTCTTTATGTGTGACGTTTCTAATGTGGTTAAGGAAGGGAGTCGTAGTGACCTGCTAGTCAGGACCTACACGATGCACCACTTTCTGCCATTGCCTGTTAGTTTAAAATATATGTGTTTGTACATGCATAGATTTTATGCAGATTGCAGGTACCGAGTATCGAATTCCCTGAATTGCTAGGATGAACATACCCTATCGCAATATCTCAATGGTAAGAGAGGGGAGATAAATTCTTGAGTCGAAATCCTAAAACCTTAAAACCAATTGTCCTAGAAATTAGGACAAGTATTTGAGATGATTACCCTTTCAAATTTTTTGTATGACGTAAATTCGTGATTATAACCCTTCAGTTTGATCTTGTATGTTATATTTTATGATGGGTTTCATAATTCGTCTTGTAGGTCTTTGGTGATTTTTCTATTAATTAAGTCAAATTAAAAGATTAATTAATGATTTAATTTAATGGAAAATTATTAAAATAATTTCAATAGTTAATTATATATTTAGGAGATCATTTTTAAATAAATGCTAAATATAATTATTACTTAAGTTAATAAATATTTTATCAAAAAATTCTTCGAAAATTAATTAAAGAAAGAAAGAGAAATTAATTTATTAAAGATATTTTAAATTGCAAAAAGTGTGCATGAATATTCAAAAAGTTAATAAAGAGTTAAAAGATTGTGATTAACGAGTTCCCTCGCGCGATCGCACAATCAGTGCCCCAAATCTAGGGGAGAACTCCATATTAGAGATTGGGAGTTCATTTCATAGGGACCAAGATTTTTGAAGAAGGAATTTTTAGAGAGAAGGTTTTGAGAGAAAAGAGAATTCTCTCATTATCTTCGGGTGGTTGCGTAATAGCATCAGATTCATGTAGAATCTTGTGCTTTATTTGCATAATGAATTATGTAATTTGATATTCCTATCTATATCATGTTTGTTGAATCTGTTTTCCAAAATTTAGTTTATGATGAATTTTCATTGTGAATTATTGATATTCATATCGATTTCTATCTGTATACGAGGATTGAAAACTAGGAAACCTTTGTTCTATAAATTGAATAGTTGTTTATTTTAATCAAGAATAGTTTTGAAATGAAATCAAAATTTAAAACAAAAATTTGACTAGTTTATCTGGATTTCCCTATCAAATTAAATTCACAATATTTATTAAAAAAATATTAAAAAAAAATGAATTATGATATAGAGGACGGGGGATGTTTGTTTTATTAATCAATTTTAAAAAGATATATATATATATATATATACATATATATATATATACATATATATATATACATATACATATATATATATACATATACATATGTATATATGTATATATGTATATGTATATATATATATATATATATGTATATGTATATATATATATGTATATATATATATGTATATATGTATATATGTATATGTATATATATATATATGTATATATGTATATGTATATATGTATATGTATATATATATATATATATATATATATGTATATGTATATATATATATATATATATACATATATATATATATATATATATATATATATATATATACATATATATATATACATATACATATATACATATACATATATACATATACATATATATATATATACATATACATATATATATATATACATATATATATATATATACATATATATATATACATATATATATATACATATATATATATACATATATATATATAAATATATATAATTTATATGTTTTGGTGGGTGAGGCCACCAACCCTCCACCCACCATCCCTTCATGTTGTCAGTGGTAGACAACCATTGCTGTACGTAGTAGTGCTACTGTACAAAGTACTATTGTCTGTGATAGTAGTGCTGCTACGACAACCACCCCTAGGGCAGGCCGACAGGCCTTAAACACTAGATTTAATTTTTTATTAAGTTTTTAAAATTTTTAAAATTATTTTTTTGATTAGTTATTATTTATTTATAGTTTTTGTAATTATTAATTAATCAATTAATAATTTATTAATGTAGATTTTGTTATAATTAGTAATTAAAATTAATTAAATAAAGTTTAATTAAATTTTAATTAGTGATGAATATTGTTACTAAGATTTAAATTTATTTATTATTATTATTTAATGATTTTGATTATTAATAAAATAATATTATATTATTGAATAATCAATAATTATTATTTTGGTAATTTGATAAATAATTATTTTTAAATAATTGTATATTATTTAATTGAGATCTATGCAATTTCATAAGCTATGGTAAATGTGCCTTTTGTTTTAAAACAGGTAGTGGGATAAGTTATAAGGAAATATTCGTGAATCTTAACATTTCAAAAACTTACATGCAACAAAAACTCAAACCTTACTGTTAACTTAGGCTGTATGTCTTCAAAATAAAATAAAACTATGAAACTACACTATTAACTATATGTTTTCTTATGTTTTTGGGGTTGGGTTGACTAGAGTGTTGACCAGTCTTAGGATGTTTACTAGAGGCTCAGGAGTTTTATGTTTGTGATGTCATGATGATGATTTGATCTTGATCTTTTATACTTAACCATGGTAATGTGTCATGTATGTTTTGTGAGGAGTTTTGATCTACTGATTGTTATTGCTTTCTAGTGTTCTTGTTTGAAACTAAGGTGAATGATGTGACCTATTTGACTTAATCTTTAAGTCTTTAATCAGTTATTTTTGGATTCTTTCTAGTTGCTTGTAAAGGACTGAGGTGTTATTGTGAATTATCTTTTGATGCTTTCCAGTTGCCTGTATAGGGCTAAGGTAAAAATTGTGATTCTTTGATTTGTACTTTTATGAGCCTAAGGTAGGTAATCTGAATGTTAAGTTGGGAAGTGGCTTATAATGGAGGCCAAGGCCCTAAAGAGGTTGACAGGTAACCCATTGTAAGTAGTTAATAAGTGATAACACTACACTAAATGAGAGTAAAATGAACCTAACAAGAGTCTTGTCTTTCCTTACCCATGCCTTGAGTGCTAGTACAGACTAGGATGGGAGTAGAGAGGATGCTTGGTTGTGACCATGCATCGTTAGTATGCCTTCTCAGTATGAAATGATACTAGTGCTGCATAGAGTCACTAGGGGTCCAACGGATTAAAGACTAGCCGGGTAACCCTAGAGTTGGTTCATGCAATGACACCTACCCACTAGCAGTATAGATTCCCTACATGTCTTTGTTTTCCTCTGGGTTTAGATGTCATTTTATCTTGGAATCTTTGAGTTAGATTACTTTTAGGGTTTTCCTTGACCTAGATATTACTTTTGATTTTTGGGATTGTTATCCAGTGTGGGACTTGAGACTATCTCCTCAGCATGGTGGGAGTGGACCTTTTTGGGTTACCACGAGGTCAGGTGGTAGTGCTTTTTACTTTTACCATTGAGATCTGTTTTTAGATGTCATGGTTGGAGTTCCTTGTTTTACATTTCCTCTCATTCTATCTTTGGGTATTATGATGGCTGGTTATATCTATATGGTCGATGATTCTACTTATTGTATTGTATCTTGTTTCCTGGATTTGAAAGGGATGATGTAATCTATTTTATGAATGTATATTCTTTTAGCCTTTCATACCCTGTGACATGTATAGTGGATGACTGTGCATTCCAAATTAATGCCAAGTGGCATTCACAACAAATGTATATTATTTAAATGGATTGGACTTGTAGTTATTCTTTCATGTGGATGTGTTATTTATTGGACTTATTATTATTTAAATTTAAATGTGATTCATCGTCTTGGGATCCTTAAGGAATGTAATCAGTTATGTTTGCTTATGTATGATTGTATGTTATTGCTTCTGCTACTTTGTAATTGTTGTTATATGTTATCTTAAATTTTTTTTTTTGGGCAAACATAGTAAATTTTTAGGTTAGTTCTTTTAGATCCCTTCGTAGGGCATTACATAAACAAAATAATAATAAGTAGTCTCCAAGATATCATGGACCATACCAAATCATGCAAATGATTGGTAGTGTTTCCTACAAGCTAGAGTTTCGACCAATAATAAAGATGCATCTAATTTTTCATGTTTCTTATTTGAAGAAGGTAATTGGGCAGAATATTCCTACTTAAATAGTACTACCAAAGCTTGATGAATAAGGAAGAATAATTTTGGAACGAGAGTGCATTCTTCAAACACGCATGAAGAAGTTGAGGAATAGAACCCTCAACCAATATCTCATCCAATGGAATAATTTACTAGTTGAAGAGGCCACATGGGAGGATGAGGAGTTCATTCAAAAGAATCCACACTAGTTTAGCATTGAGAAAAATGCTTCTTTGAAGAAAGGGGGCATGCTACACCCTTAATATTGGCATATATAGGGTTTTGAATAGTCAATTCGTGGCTACCTTAATCCTTAATTAAGTCACGTTGTCATTATTATATTATTATTTAGGTAGGTAGGTCAACCTAGGTGTTATATAGGGTTGTGTCTATTTAGCCTAAGCATAATTAGGTGTATATAGGAGGTTGCGAGTCTTATTGAAAGATCATATTGTGGAATGCATTCTCATTGGAGATATTTGGAGGTTGTCCCCTCAAAGTGGCCTATTACTCTTAGTTATTATCAAGTATTTGTAGAATGTTTCATATTATCTCTTCATTGTGCAAGTTATTTCATTACATAACATAGTTATTACAAGAAAATTTAAAACTATAAGATTTGTTTCAAAGATTTACATTAATACTTAAGAGTCAATAACATGTAGTTCACTTTCAAAAACTTAAATCTCTTAGTAACTTTGATATTGGGACAAATACTTTAAAAGACCACTGCAGATATTTCAAAATTGTTAGAAGATTAAAAGATCATCTAAACAACTTCATAAAAGGTTAAACGATGAACATCTCAAACTTTAATATTATTAAATATTTTGTTAAATAGAAAGTAGAAAACACAAGGTTCAAGTGAAAAACTTGTATATATTGGTCAATTTATTTATGTTTAGTAAATCATAGACTACACCAATTAAGTGCAACTTACAAAATTCTAAAATATTTATTCAACTTTTAGTCAAGTTATTTAATTATCCCAATGATGAAATTTTAGTTTCTTAATTGAGATTTGAAAGACACATAAGAATAGAAATTTAGTACCTAGACCTTAAGCTTATGAGCTCTTCATTGTATGCAATATTTTCATTGTAATTATAAATACCCTACACATGTTTAAAAATTAACATTAACTTTTCACACTCCTTGAAATTCTTAATATTGAATGCATTCTAGAGTACAATATAAATGTTAAGCATAAAGAAGGTTACTTTGAAAATACATCTCGAACTAACATTGAATTTCTGTGTTTCATCAAAATACATTGATAATTTTTTAAATGAAAAATTGAGATATTAGTCTATGTATTATGTGAATAATAGATCTCATGCAAGACATCAAATGGCCCTTTCTCTTTTATTGCAAAAAATATAATGCCCTTTTATACTAAAGAAAAAAATCTAATAAAGTGTAAATTGTATAAACTAAACTAGAATAATAATTAAAAATTATGCACCCAAGATACGAGCTACAAGTTGTTGGTCATTGGGCTAGGCCATGGGGATACCTCTTATGCCAAAAAAAAAATGATAGTTCTAGTTTGAGCTCATAGGAATCCACAAATATCACAAATTCTTGGAATGGTTAAAGTAACATAGAATTTGAAGTCACATAAAACAAGTGTGGTTTTCATTGCATCAAAAGATACCTGATAGAACCACCAGACTTATAAAATCCACAGGAGTTGGTTAGTCGTTTATCATGAATCTTGAGGGGAGCATTGGCTATTTTTCTAACAATGTCCCCCTCAGCGTAACTTGAGGGGATTCAAACCTGTAACTAAGATATGATCCTACTTGTTACAACTATGGTTTTCATTGCACCAAAAGATCAACCCACCAATGCATGATAAGACCACTAATATTATAGAATCCATAGGAGACAAGTAGTCCCGTGTCATGAATCCTGGAGGGAACACTAACCATTTTGCCAATAGTGTATTTCTTTGGGACTTAACCAATTATAAAATATGTATGTTTTGAAACACTACCATACAATTATTTTCATTTTTTATCTAGGAAGTTTGAAAGTAAACAATGCCAACATGTTTATGTGGAAAATTTTAAAAAATAATATTTTTCTACATGCAAAATATAAATGTAATATATTTTAGAAAACATATATAGTAGTAGATAAAATATGACATAAATTTAAAGAATGAAGAAACAAACTCTTTGTTCATAAAGACTCAATTTGTCAAATTCACAATTGAAATCAACTATCATATTTTAAATTTATCAACATGGAAATAATTTCAAGCTTTTCAAAGCTTTCAAGTTTGAGGTAATATTTGTGAAGTTATCACATTCTCTAAAAATCCACTTTTAATTATTCTATTATTATTTTTAGATAGCTTTTTACATTCAATTAGATGTATTTTAATGAGAAGCATAGGATTTCTTATATACTAATAATGAAATTGATAGTAGTACAAGAACAATATATATTAGTAAAAATGTTTAAAAAAATAAAATTATGAAAAATACATGCATTTTCTGAGTACAATGGTAATGAGTAATGCACATTTTCTATGAAATCAAGCTAAGATAATAGTAGAATATAGTCTAATGAATATAAGTAAAAAAGAAGAAGAAGAAATAAAATACATTCTTTTGGATACAATGCTATTTAGAAATGAATTTAAAATATTGAAGAAGGAAGCTATGGTATTATTGATCAATAAATGATCCTCACGTTTGACTCCAAATGCAACCTTTTAAATATTAAAAAAAAGAAAAAAAGTTAGACTATTCTTTTAATGGGCCATATCTTATAGATCTCTTATTAGGGTGGATCCCCCACCTCTTTTTCCAAGTAAGGAATCCTTGGAGCTCCCCCTACCCCTATCTATTTTAAGAAGGGTAAGTGGTATAGGAGCACCCTATCAAATCAACAAGATCCTGATGAACAAGGACCATGGATGGAACACAAAGGAGACTCATGGATGTTGAAGTTGAATATGACCTTAAAGGTCCTAAAATAATGTAAAATAGGTCATTAGTACCCTTAAATACAATAAAATGCAATAATAATGCAAATTGTAATAATGGCCTTATACACAAAATATAGCCTAAAGGGCTAATCATGGGGATTTAAGGGTTTATAGGGAATGGTAGGTTGAAAATTCCATCGTAAGAACTTTAAATAATGTTTGGATCTATATAAATGTAAAATTATGTATTGTTGTCAAAGTTGAAAACTCAAAACATGTCATTGCAAACTGACAAAAATCTGTTACCAATTGGATTTTGGGGTGGTTATAGATAGTTTGGTTGGGTATAGAATAGTTGGGAAGGTGTATAAAGGGCATGTAAGCTTGGGACAATGGAGAAATGAAGTGCATTGGAGTTTTTATTGAATAGAAGTAAATATAACTTGTTCCTTACTACATTTCTATGGTTCTTGTTCTGTAATAGTCCTTTATTTGCACGTTTTCATTGATCAAACACTTATGTTTTAAAGGATCCTTATATGAGGGATATTTAGGGATGCATTGAGATCGTTATTGTATTTGGATCATTATGTTTGAATTATTATTCTCTGAGATCAATTGATTTGTTTAATAACTACTAAACCCTTGTCTAGGGTATCCAAAGACCTTTAAAATGTAGTTTCTTTCACTTTAAGTCCAATAAGTCTCATCATGGACATGGATGCTGGAAGACAATTGAAAATATATGTCTAGATTGTTGTGGGAGAAACATGAATCAATTTTCATGTAACTTGGAGGATATATTGGGTCTATGATAGTTACAAAGCAATATTTGCTGCCATAAAGAAAAAAACAAGGGCTTTGTTGATTGCGTATTATTAGTGTTGGCCTTGAAGGCTATGGGGATGGTGTAATGGGTATCATATAATGTTATGAAGTCATTGAGGAGATTGGAATACCTGAGAAAGGGTTGGGACAAAGAGTTACAATCATAAGAAATTTTTGTCATGATTTGACAATTACATGTAAGTTCTTGTGTCATTTGATTGGATATTCGGTAAACAGTGAGTCTAGGGTAGAAGGAAGAAGTGAGAAAAGCCTTGGAATTTTCATAGTTTTTAATAGGTTAAGATAGAGGGTATACCATCTATTGAATAGAGTTAGAAAATATTTTAGCTATATATGTTGACAAATTATGAAGGTATGATAAGAAGAATGTAATGTGGTTTGGGCCAGAGCATTGTAAAATTGTTTGGGCTTTGTAATGAAGAAAGAAGTTGTTTTTACATTGCTAGGTCATTAGGAATCCTAGATGCAATCCTAAGGCCTAGGTGTAGAGTATTATAGGGAAATTGAAGTATGAACATTCACAATGCTAACATGATATTGTTGACATGATGTGGTCAGAGTTTGGGTACATTTAGCATGTAGAGTAAGTTGGGTAATAAGATTAGTCAAATGTGTGTTCTGACCATTGGAAGGTCTTAAGAAAGTGAGGGTTGAGTGGATTGGTTGGGTTAACCCTGTATTGTTCCTAGTTGTGGGAACCTAAGTAGTATCCTTGTCCTTGTTTGATAGGACTTAAGAGGAAACCCAAAAAGCTCTGCATCAGTCAGGGTAACACCACCCCTACCCCTATTATATATATATATATATATATATATACACACACACACACACTACCCATATGATTTATAAGGGTAAGGGTAATAGAGGCTCCCATAGTATTATCTTATGCCACATCAATAGATTCAACATTTGTTTTAGTTCCACCAATGGTAGTGGTGTAGTCCATAGAAGTCAATATAATAGACACAAAGATATAGGCAATAGATTAAGCATTAGATCTGGTTGATGTTATTGGGGGTGAGTGAATCCATAACCTACATGTATATAGCCATTTTTCTACAATTATAACATGTAAAGTCACAAGATTATACTACAAACCAAGCACACTCTAAACAATATTACAAAACTAAGTCTTTCCATGGTATGCTTACTAAGTAAGTAGTAGGATGTTAAATTATATATTTATGAAATAAACATTAGAATGATACCAAAGCTAATAAGAATTTATTTCCCAACCTTTACAGTTTGCACTTTCTTTTTTTGAAAGAACTTTGAACTCCATTTTCAAATAGAAAATTGTAGAGGTGGAGTTGATGAGTGAAATAGAAGAATTAAAGAGGTTTATTTGGAAACAAGAGAAATAAGGCTGGAATTGAATTTTTTTTTTTGGAGTTTTGGTGGATGAGCTTCTTCTCCATTTTTAGAAGCTCTTTGAAAAGAGTTGGAATGATTGTATAATGATAGTGCTAGTTTTCTTGTTGTCATAGATTGACATTATTCAACTTTCAAATAATATTCTTACAAATAATCATTGGCAAGAATTTGAAAGGAACATATATAAAATTAATATTCTTATTGCCAACATACAGCCTTAGGTGTATCTCTAATTCTATTTTTAGTCAATGCAATATGATGAAAACTATGATTCATTGGTTACTTTAAATTATATATTGATGCATTGTAGTTATAAAAACAATACAATTATTTCCAATTTAAGGTACGCAAACTTTGCATCATTAGAAGTAGGTTGTTGATAATTATGCCACCAAAGGTTCTCACATCAAGACACATTTACACTGGCTAAAAATGGGATATCAAGATATCAAGGAGTTTGTTTCCTCTTTGTGCCCAAGGAACTCTTCACCAAGAATTAAAAGGACATGAGAAAGTAATTCAATTCTTACATAACTTCCAAACATCCTACATGCCTTTCTAAATCAGTACCAAAAAGTTTTTACTATTCAAGCCCCCTACTTCTAGCCAACAAGCCTTAGAGGATTGTCTAGAAATCATTCCTAATTGTCTATCAGACTCCCAAAGAGATTTTTTTTATTAGACCTTGTCAATTCAATACCATAAGGAAGTGGAGTTTTTAATGGTTGATGACAAATCCCCTGGTTGTTATGGCTTTCTTGTGAATTTTATAAATTCCTTTAGGATTGTATTAGGTTAGACCTTCACCATGTTTATCTTGAATCATTTTAAAATGGATTACTAGGAACATATATAAATAAGGGAAATTTTAAATTCATACCTAAAGATATCTACAATTGGCGCCCTATTACCATGCTCGATGTTTTTTAATAAAATCATTGCCAAGGCACTTGCTTTGAAGATTCACCATCTTTTCCCATAGATTATTCACCTAGAGCAGGATAGTTTTATTTGGTTAGTAATATTATATCTATTTTGGATGGTACAATATGGGCTTCCTAGTCAAATTAGAATTCCATTTAGAATAAAATGATTTTGCAAAAGCCTATGGCCACATTGAGACTTTTTATTTAGCAATAACAAAAACCCTTGGTTTTGTCCCTCACTTTTTAATTTATATTCAAATAGTTATGTAGATGATAATGCTTACATTACAATTAATGGTCACCATTCAAAAACTTTTGGTTTGGATTGGTCCATTTGGAAAGGTTTGCCTTTAGCACCTTCATTATATGTGCTGATTGCTGAAGGCTTTGGATATTCACTTAGTTAATCTATTTCTATAGTCCAGGTTTGTGACATTTCCCTTCCCAATTATGACATCCATCTTGTTAATGGTCATTTTGTTGATGACTCTTTCCTTACCCTAATTGAATATAGAGATAATATTCAACATGCTATTCTTTTCCTAGACACCTTTTATTTGGCTTCTAGCTCGACTATTGAATGACATACAAATCTTTTCTATATATAATCATTCTTGTGCACTCCTTAATGGATCTAGCATTGTCAAGTTTTCCATTTTATAGGAATACCTTTTTCCTTTCATGTATCAACTAGAAAACATTAGAATGTGGTGCTCTCTTAATTAAAACCAAATTATCATACTAGTTGACCAAGGCTCTTTTCTTGGTAGTCAAGTTTTAAATTTATTCTAATATTCTCACAATCATACATGTTTATTATTCTTCATATTTTATATCTTCTAAAGCATTTTATGGTAATCTTGAGAGGTTCCTATGAGATTTTATATTGGATCCAATTTTTTGTAGACATGATTTTCATCGTGTGGCCTAGGAATATTGTTGGGTGCCTAGGAATTCTAGTGATCTCAGTCTTTTTTCCACCGAGAGCTAGGGTTAGGATATTTTTACTAAATAGGTTGTGTGATGTATCTTAGGAAATGAGGCTTAGAAAGTCCTTCAACATTTCATCTCCTATGGATTTACCCTAGACCACCCAAAATGACAAGAGATTAGTTTCCAAACTCTCTCAATCATGAGAGATCTAGTACAAATCTAGGGTACTTTTGTTGCTAAAACAATTTGGATGATTGGTAATGTGATAAAATATGGATCCATTATCATAGTGATGGTTTTATAAATGTCACGTCTTTCAATTAGAACAACCTTTGGTGGACTATAATAATTCAAATGTAAGGTCTCCCTCTAGTACATAATTTGGGTCTCCATGATTTATACTTTCACAAGAATGATAGTAAAAACCAAAAGGACCTTTTA